>MU695216.1:3531-17694 GCA_026770625.1 Nicotiana glauca | reverse complement strand
TAGATATCATGTTCATAGGGAATATTTACACTTCTGCACTCATGTATCCTGTTTTCAACTTTCACTTCTGCATTTTTATAGAGACCATGTCTATAGGTATTTTGTATTTCTGCATCTCATATAGAGACCATGTCTATAGGTTTCTGCACTTTTGCATTATATAGAGACCATGTCTATAAGTCATCTCTGAAATGATGCATATCATATAGATAATATGCCTATAGGACTTCCTGAATTTCGCATCTGCATCTATCACTAGGCAAACCTGTTTATAGGATTTAAAATTAAACAACATTCATATATCATGTCCATAGAATTACTACACTCTTACTACGCCTGTAAAAGTGTTTAAAGACAATAATGTCTAGAAAGCATGTCTATAGGAACCATCAATCAAACCTGAATCGTTCATTCGCTTATAAGGCTAAAATTAGTAACGATAATGCAATAACGACTGCATAATTTACTCCTGTAATTGACAACTTCTTTTCCTAAATCAGCATACTTCTTCTCTGAAACTGATAGATATCATGCCTATAGGTTCTCGTTTAACACTTAGGCAAGTCATAGGGTAACTTATAAATTGAATCAGATTTTATTAACTACAACCAGCAGGCAGGCTTGATTTGGACTTCTTATTTGAAATATGTAATAGATCAGTCTGCCACAATTCTTAAGTTTAAATCGCCCTAATCAGTACGTGTAAAGACATGCTAAACTATATGCTTCTCTTTGTTTTTAAGGAGGTTTGTTTGAGCCCTTTCTATCTGTTATGTGCTTCTCCCCCATATTTGTTACATATGTTGTTTTTATTGTCGCCTTAGAATTTTGTCCTTGAAACTATAAAATCTCACACCCTTCCCCTTTAGGATTAGTAGTCCCAAATACCTCCGAGGGTGATAGGATTGGGGCAGGTATTAGCATGCAATAAGAAAATGAGACTATTCCGCGCTTTAATACCTTAACGGGGTGGGAAAGGGTAGATATGGATATGATGACCACACGATAACACCGCGTGTATAAACGACTACCAGATGTTGTGTGGGGTGATCCATATTATTTATAAACCTAGGACCCCCCCCCCCCCTTATTTGTTTATTTTATTCAAAATTTAAAAAAAAAATTGTTTTTTCTCTAACTTCAGCTTTTATAACTTCTTTTAATTTCAATTACTTACCACAATTATGTGAAAACTCCTTCCCTTTACTGGTTTATTTTATTCAGAAATTCAAAAATTCTTTCTCTCAAATTCTAGCTTCTTTAACTTTTTTTAATTTCAATTGCTTGCAACCATTATGTGAAAACCCCCCTCGTATTTGAATTCTTGCTTGTCTACTTGTTGTTTGCACTTAAAGTCACAAATATAGTATGGCCGAGAACCACACTAGTGGATCTCGAGGGGTGCCTAACACCTTCCCCTTGGGATAATTTCAAGCCCTTATCCAATCTCTGGTTTTCTAAATCAAAGTTTTTCTTAGTGTCCTAATGCACTTAATCATTAGGTGGCGACTCTTCAATTCAAACCAAATTCCCTAAAGGAAACGAGTTATCCTCCCAAATGTCATAATCCCGATTTTGCGAGAAAAATGGGGCATCGACAGGCCTAAGGGGTCTGATTTTGGTTAGCAACGGCGGAAGGCTCCATCTGTTCTCTAGAGTTCTTCAGCGTTTTTTGTTTTCCATGGAAGAAGAAACCATGGATGTGTTATGGCTGAAGCTGTCTAGCAGCAAAGAGAACGATGGGTGGGGGTCTGTCTCGTTGAAAAGCTACGCTCCTTTTTTTCAGATTTTAGGCGTTACCTATAATATAGGTCTAGGTTTTAGGTGTATTTTTGTGTATTTTTATTTATTTTTCATTCCAAAGAAGATTCTAGAAGAGACCCTAGGGTTAGCTTAATGGGTATTGGGTATTGGGCTTAAGGAATGGGCTATCAACTTGGGCCTTTATGACTAACTATGCTTAAAATTAGCTTAATTAACTAAAAATATTATCAAAATATTAATTAGCCCTACTTAAGTAAAAATAATTATTAAAATAAGACTGACCATTAAAATAAAACTATTTTTTTATTATTTTCTCAAGGTTAAAAATGCCTATAAAATATTAATGAAACTATTTTTGAATTTTTTGTTTTCTTGTAATAAAATAAGTAAAAGAGTTATAATTAGATGAAATAGCTATATTAGTCCTAAATTAAATATTTACGTGCTAAAATATGAAAAATCTTGGGGAGGGTCAAAAATCACATGTCTACAGCTGCCCCTCTTTGATTGGAAACGCGAAGAGTTTTCAGACAAAGAACGACTAGACAGATTTTTTTACCTGACCCTTATTTGGGAGAGACTAAAACTGAGAAAAGGGGAATGTGACCGAGCCCTGATATCTGAGCTTCCTACATATCCTTGGCTATAAAGGAATCAGGTCACGTGTAGTTCAGAGGTGGGTGAGGTGGTGGAGTATACCGAGGTGAAGAGTCGGTCGAGGTGCCGTTCCACTGAGTTTTCGGTCCGCGGTCCTGATGTTACATCAAAAATCAAAATATGAAAAAGACTAACTAAGCCTATCAACTACGAGTTACAAGATTCCTATCTATAAGTCCTCTGAAGCTTGATCTTGAGTCTTGAATGGTTCTTCATGCAGACTTTGGATTTGAACCTTGACGCTTGCTAGTTGCACGTGCTAGCTCGTTCTTCTTCAGCTTTTAGGATCAAAATCAGACACACCATGCTTGTGATTTCAGCCATGTCTTGAGCAGTTCACATTTTTCTCTACTTCTGCATTTTGGATTCACTTTTTCTTTCTTTTTGTTTCTCCTCTTCTTTCATTATTTTGGATTGTGACTAACTTCCATTGATCATCTCAGACTGTTGACTCGCATTATTTCCGCGAGCCTCTTTTGTTGCTGACTTGAATTGCATTCTGAAGTGAATTCCCTTATTCTCCAGGTGGTGCCTGATTACCAAAACTTGAATTGTATTCCCTTGTTCTCCAGGTGGGTGCCTGATTCCCAAAACTCGAATTGTATTCCCTTGTTCTCCAGGTGGGTGCCTGATTGCCAAAAACTCGAATTGTATTCCCTTGTTCTCCAGGCGGGCGCCTAATTACCAAAACTTGAATTGCATTCCCTTGCTCTCTAGGTGGGTGCCAGATTACCAAAACTCGAATTGTATTCCCTTATTCTCCAGGTGGGCGCCTGGTTACCAAAACTTGAATTGTATTTCCTTGTTCTCCAGGTGGGTGCCTGATTACCAAAACTCGAATTGTATTCCCTTATTCTCCAGATGGGCGCCTGATTACCAAAATTCGAATTGTATGCCCTTGTTCTCCAAGTCGGTGTCTGATTGCCAAAAACTCAAATTGTATTCTTTTGTTCTCCAGGTGGGCGCCTGATTACCAAAACTTGAATTGCATTCCCTTGCTCCCCAGGTGGGCGCCTGATTACCAAAACTCGAATTGTATTCCCTTGTTCTCTAGATGGGTGCCTGATTACCAAAACTCGAATTGTATTCCCTTGTTCTCCAGGTGGGCGCCTGATTACCAAAACTCGAATTGTATTCCCTTGTTCTCCAGGTGGGTGTCTGATTGCCAAAAACTCAAATTGTATTCTTTTGTTCTCCAGGTGGGCGCCTGATTACCAAAACTTGAATTGCATTCCCTTGCTCTCCAGGTGGGCGCCTGATTACCAAAACTTGAATTGCATTCCCTTAATCTCCAGGTGGGCGCCTAATTACCAAAACTCGAATTGTATTCCCTTGTTCTCCAGGTGGGCGCCTGATGACCAAAACTTGAATTTTATTCCCTTGTTCTCCAGGTGGGCGCCTGATCACCAAAAACTTGAATTGTATTCCCTTGTTCTCCAGGTGGGCGCCTGATTACCAAAAACTTGAATTGTATTCCCTTGTTCTCTAGGTGGGCGCCTGATTATCAAAACTTTAATTGTATTCCATTGTTCTCCAGGTGGTGCCTGATTACCAAAACTCTCTTTTGTTCTCCAGGTGGGAGCCTGATTACCAAAACTTGAATTGTATTCCCTTGTTCTCCAGGTGGGCGCCTGATTACCAAAACTTGAATTGTAGTCCCTTGTTCTCCAGGTGGGCGCTTGATTACCAAAAACTTGAACTTTATTCCCTTATTCTACATGTGGGCGCCTGATTACCAAAAACTGGAATTGCATTCCCTTGTTCTCCAGGTGGGTGCCTGATTCCCCAAACTCGAATTGTATTCCCTTGTTCTCCAGGCGGGTGCCTGATTACCAAAACTTGAATTGTATTCCCTTGTTCTCCAGGCGGGCGCCTGATTACCGAAACTCGAATTGTATTCCCTTGTTCTCCAGGTGGGCGCTTGATTACAAAAACTTGAATTGTATTCCCTTGTTCTCCAGGTGGGCGCCTGATTACCAAAACTGGAACTTTATTCCCTAGTTCTCCAGGTGGGCGCTTGATTACCAAAAACTTGAACTTTATTCCATTGTTCTCCAGGTGGGAGCTTGATTACCAAAACTTGAATTGCATTCCCTTGTTCTCCAGGTGAGTGCCTGATTGCCAAAACTCGAATTGTATTCCCTTGTTCTCCAGGTGGGCGCCTGATTACCAAAACTTGAATTTTATTCCCTTGTTCTCCAAATGGGCGCCTGATTACCAAAACTCAAATTGTATTCCCTTGTTCTCCAGGTGGGCGCCTGATTACCAAAACTTGAATTGTATTCCCTTGTTCTCCAGGTGGGCACCTCGTTACCAAAACTTGAATTGTATTCCCTTGTTCTCCAGGTCCGCCTGATTACCAAAAACTTTAACTTTATTCACTTGTTCTCCAGGTGGGCACCTGATTACCAAAAACTTAAACTTTATTCCCTTGTTCTCCAGGTAGGCACCTGATTTCAATTTTAAAAAAAAAAAAAGACAAAACAAAGAGAATTTTCTGTCCCACTTTGGTAGCTGGGCATATCTGTGAGTGTTAATTGAATCATGTTACCAAATATCACTAAGAATTTAAAAGTTTGATCCCAATATCCAGGAGGGTCCTGAAAACTCCTAGTTAAATGACAATTTTAAAGTTAAATTATATCTTCTGAAGGTATGTCTTCTGCTAAGTCTTGTTATCCAAGCAAATTTTAAAACTACATCCCATTATCCAGGAGGGTCCTGAAAATAAAAAATCAAGTCTTACCTTAAGAGTGACAATTTTTACGGCTTGATTATACTACCCTACAACAGAACTTACGCTAAATCTTGTTATCTAATGGAAATCTTAAGGCTAAGTCCCATTATTCAGGAAGATCCTAATAACTCCTAATTGAATCATATCTCAATAATGAAAACTTTGAAACCAACTTATATTCCTTTGGGGTGCATTTATGCTAGATCTTGCTACTCATTATTATTTTGAATTCTAAACTAGGTCCCATTTTCCAGGAGGGTCCTTAGAATTTACGGTCAAATATGTCTGGTGCTTGCTTTTCCTTACGGAGGGTTTCTCCGAAACAAATAAAATTTTCTGCCCCTGTTTCAAATCAAAGAAAAATCTTGTCAGTTTAAAAATATGGTGGTTGGTTTGTGGACTTGACTTTGAGGGCGATTGCTCCTTCACTTCCCATGATAACTTTGATTTCCACTCGAAGACCTTGCTTGTTTATTGACTAACCACTTTCTCTGTCACCTTTATCACGAAAAATAGTTCTTATCCGTTCAAACCCAATACCATTCATTTGTTGCATTGTGTTCTTGAATTGACATGTACTAAACCTTTGTGTTTCTCATGAATCCCAAAGCACATTAATTGTCATCCCCTCAGTGCGCATGTTGTTCTTTCCTGACTTAAAACACCGGCCTTGGCCTTGAGTTCTATTGCTCCTTCACTTGTCATAATAACTTTGATTTCTACTTGGAAGACCTTGCTTGTCACTGGTTAACCACTTTCTTTGTCAATCTTATCACAGAAAATACCTTTGATCTGTTCACCTAACACCCTCCATCTATTGCACTGTTCATGAATTGATATATACCAAACCTTTGTATTTCACATGGATCCCAAAACATGTTAATTGTTACCAACTCAGTGCGCTTGTTGTTCTTTCCTGACTTATGACATTGTGATGTTCTAGACAAATCCCGATTTGTGCAATTGGAAAGCTGATGGCAAATTTTGAAGTCATTTCTCACTTGTTCTTACCAAACAGACTCGAGACATAAGGAACAGAGTAAAGGACAAAGGAAAGAGATGATTCCTAACAAGAAAATTACAAAGTAGAAACCTATCATATGTGGATACCAACTCTAATGACCATGACATGTACCTGCAGCCTATTCTGTTAAGCAGGTCTGATGTTCAGCTCTTGTTGTACCTTTTCGCCGTGAAACTGGGCTTCAATGCTCCGATTAACCAATCTGATTCACAATCCTTATTCGACTTGTAGTACTCGAAGGGTTTTCACCATTAAGCCTCTCTCATTTTGATATTTTTCTCAACTCACCATCACCTTATGGCGCCCGTGAAGGTTTTCACCAATAAGACTCTCTCATTTTGTTCTTTTCTTCTTCAAAACGGAGTGTTGCCCCTGACATGAATCACCTCTACTTGCTCAACTTGGAATCTCTCGAAGACTGGTCGGAAGGTCTTTCTTTGGACCGTAATGTGGGCTTTTGGATAGGGTTAGAAGAAAAGGGTATCAAAAGGCTCAAAAAAACTCAACTGGGTTCAAAATTACAACTTTCGAAATCAAATTTCTTACAACAACCGCAACTTATGCCCCAGTTTCTTTGCTTGGGGACTTTTGGATTTTTGTTTTGATGGGACCGAACCGTGAGGCTGCCTACGTATCCTTAAAAAGAATCAGGTCGAACGTAGTTCATGTCATACAAATTACTTTGTATGTTCTGATTTTTCTTTTCTTTTTCTTTTCTCTTCTTTCCTTCTTTTTTTTTTCTTTTTTGTTGTTGTTTTTCTTCTCTTTTTTTCTTTCTCTTTTTCATTCTTTTCTTTTCTCTCTTTTCCTTTACTCATCTTTCACGCTTGCATTTCTGATCTTTGCTACTGATTCCAAAAGAGGGATATGAAAGGAAATAAATAAGGCTCAAAAGAGGTAACAAAGGATAAAGTATTTAGATAGCAGAACAAAATGCCTTCGGCATTCCAATCTTCAAAACACGCCAAGTACAAACAAATACAATTTAACCAAAGAAATCATATATAATATCTTTTGACTACATCAGAATTGATAGCCATATCCACACATTTTCCTTCTACATCTGTTAAATACAAAGCACCATTGAACAACACTCTCACTCTCATTACCACGAACGACCACTGTTAATTTGGGAAAACTTGCCTTTAGCTTCAACCCGATGCGGCATGATGCATTTCAATAGGGTTTCTTTATGTTCTATCTGCCCCAGTTTCACACAATTCGGGCTTGAAGTGATCTCAAAATACCTTTACTTATTTTCCTCAAATGTCCCTATCATCTTCAAAATTGTTTCATTGCTTCATGACTAAACTGACTTTTTAAGACCAGGTCAAGGATTACGCGTGCATGTCATGTCACTAGAGTTGATAGGAAAAGGACTGTAAAAGGAAAAGGAAACTAACAAAAATGACTAGAAATAACAAAAAACAGAAAACTTCATTAGACAGATGGTGAAAGGGTTCGAACAAGCAAACTGAACTGGGGTTACAATCTTGGAACAAACCTAGACAACACTAAACGAGCTACTACGACTAAACAAAGTAGGCACAATAAAAGGATAGAAGGATTTGAGCCACAAGATAATATCTGAATTACAACTCTGAAATAACCCGAACAATAAAAATGACAACAAAATTAACCACCAAGACTCCTTCCCGGCTAGCCAAGAAAGGAGCGTATTTCCAATTACCAAGCTAGGCCTCTTAGCCACTGAGTTCCGCATCAATATTGCCAAGACCATTACCAAATTCAATATTATCAACTTTAGTCAACACGTTCCCAAGAGGATTCACATATTCCCTGTCACTGTCATTGATCACAATTACCCCTTCTTGAATCATTCTTTCTATTTTCCTTTTCAAAGAGCGACAATCTTCAATGATATGCCCTTGGACATTAGAGTGGTAGATGCATCGGACAGCAGTATCAAAGCCTTTTGCATATGTGTCTGGAGTATAGCTTAGGAACGGCTCAATCAGGCCAGAATGCTTTAACTTTTCAAACAAACTTGTGTAGGATTCTCCGATGGGCGTGAAATTATCTTTTTGCCTTTGTTCCCTCCATGCCTAAGTTTCTAGAATTTTTGGATGCTTGAAAATGCTGTGAAGGCACATGAGAATTTTGGGATGCTGGTGCTCGCCCTAGGGAGTGACCCAGTGGTTGAACAGATGATCGGATGTTGTTCGGCGGATAATACTGGAGTGGATTATGTGGAGTTTAGGGATGTTCATGGGGTCGGTATTGAGGCTAAAAAAGTTTAGCAAGAACGACCACTGGACCCTGTCGTCGGCAGGGCTCAGCAACACCATTTCTATCAATGGGGGGCTATCCCGAGCAACTTGTTCCTTCATCTGAGCCAAAAATCTTTAAAACTTTCCTTGGATTTCTTTTCCATCTGAGATAGGGAGGAGCGGTGTAGACATGTGATTTTTGACCCTCCCTAAATTTTTTTATATTTTTAGCGTAAAATATTTAGTTTAGGCCTAATATAGCTATTTCAGCTATTTTTGACTCTTTACTTTATTTTCGTCACAAAATAAAAAAGTTACAAAAAAAAATATATAAATTTTAGTTTATGTATTTCTCATAAACTTGAAAAATACAAAAATAGCGCCTTATTTTTAATCTTTATATAATTTCAAAAATTACAAAAAAAATAGTTTTATTAATATTTTGTAGCCATTTTAATCTTTTAAAAATACAAAAATAGTACTTTATATTTTTGTCTTTATATAAAACGAAAATCACAAAAAAAAAACATAGTTTTGTTTTAATTGTTAGTCTTATTTTGATAGCTATTTTGTTTACGTAGGATTAATTAAATAATATCGTATTTTTATTCTCGGTTCTGGGCAAAGAATAATATTCGGGTTCAAACTACCCGTTTTTAGGCCTAATTTTCGGACCTAGCCCATTATAATCCGAGTCCACCATACGTGGGGGGACACACGTGGGGGACACAGACAGAGCACGAGAAAAACCCATAACTCTTGGGTACCCAACCCACGCGATCCCCCTCTCATTTTGGTCTTCATATTTTTAAACACATACACACACTACATTTGGGGAGATCAGATTTTTAAAAGGGGGAGGGGGATACGTGACTGGGGCTTCTTCTTCTTCATGAAGAAGCCAAAAACAAACCCTAAAACCCTAACACCCAAAACAGCCCCCTCACGCCCTCATCTCCCTCGCCAAACGACCACCAGAACCAGCTCAACCTCACGTCGTTAACCACCAAACGACCTCCCTTCGTCCAGCTTCTGTTCCGTCACCATACCAGCCCCACGTCATCTAAACACACGTCCAAACGACCCCTTTGGCGTTCCCCCCTCTCTTGATTTTCCAGCGAGAACACATACAAGGCAATAGCCATTAATGAATGCTAGCCATCATCGAAAGAGCGGGCAGATTCAGTTCTATCTAACGTCCTTCTCTCACTTCTTTCGGAGCCGCTGCTGCGTCGTCATCGTCCATGGCGAAGTGACCAGCGACGACGCCCTCTCTCCTTCCTCAGTTTTGTTGTCGCTACAGATTGCTGGCTCAGGCCCGCGCCGTAGGTGTTGCCGTCAAAATCTGTGGGTTTCAGTCAGTTCGAGAAACTCCGGCGACCTCCATTAACGCCAACGAAATTGTCGAGGTTGGTTTGGGTTCGTCTCTGTACGTCGAGGTCCGATTTGAGATCATTATTTTCTGTTTCCAGTTTAAGGTTCGAGCTTTGATCCTTTCATTTACATGTTCTACTTCTGTTTGTTTACGATGCTTTGCTTATGAAGTTTTCGCCATTGTTAATTTCTATTTTCCTTTAATTTCATATACATGGTATTGATGTTATGAATTTGGAGTTGACGTTATGAATATTTTGAAAAAGTATGTTTTGTTTGTTTAGCTTCTTGATAAGGTTTTCTCAGAAATGCATCTAATATAATAATAGGCTTTGTTTACTGTTTCATAAATACTATAGCCATCTTAATTGTGGTGATCTACTTTTCTTAGTCTGTTTATTCACTCCAATATTCTGATTTCTTTGTATAAGTGTTGTATTAGGGGTAGGGGGAGGTTTGATCTCTTAATAAATAAAAAAATAATTTGCGTTGGTTCCAAATGAATTGATTTATCAGTGTATTTTCACTTCGACTTGATAGATGTGCCTAACTAACTTGCGAGATCGAGAAGTCGCAAGAAAAAAATTATTATCTCTGTTATATAATAACAAAAATAAGCATATTGCAAACTGCGTGGCCTTCAATAAATATATTTAAATACTTAATTTTCGGGACGGGCTGTTTAGCGAATCGCACGGCCTTCCCCAAAATAATAACGCGTTAGACTCTTTAGGCGCGTATTTTAATAACATTACCTCCCTAAACTCGGGTGTACATTTATGTGACCCAAATCCAAATCTCAACGAAGTCGAAATGTGTCGATAATCACGGGTACATTGATTGTGACGTGGTTCGAGATGCATTTCCATGACGTTGTAATTCTTTTAAAATTAATAAATGAGACGAGTCTCGCCAAATTAAAATACACAAGCTGCGGGGCCCTCTATAAATATATTAAAATACTTAGTTTTCGGGACGGGCTGTTTAGCGAATTTCACGATCTTCCCTAAAAATAATAATGCGTTAGTCTCTTTATGTGCGTGTTTAATAATTTTACCTTCCTAAATTCGGGTGCGCATTTCATGCGACCCAAATCCAAATCCCAAAACGTTGAATAAAAATGTGTCGAGGATCCGGGTGCATTTTATGTGACGTGATCCAAAAACATATTTTAAACGACGTTCAATTCCTTGAAAAATAATTAAAAGCGGTTAAAGATTAAAATTTGCACATAAGTTAAAGCATGTTATAAATCAGATAAATAAGCTAAATATGACAGTTGAGCGATCGTGCTAGAACCACGGAACCCGGGAATGCCTAACACCTTCTCCCGGGTTAACAGAATTCCTTACTCGGATTTCTGGTTCGCGGACTGTTAAATAGAGTCAAACCTTTTTCCTCGATTCGAGATTCAACCGGTGACTTGGTAAATCTCCCAAGTGGTGACTCTGAATCTCTTAATAAACGAATCCCGTTTCGATTGTCCTTTAATTGGAAAAACTCCCTTTACCACGCCCTTCGCGGGGTGCGGTAGTGAATAAAGGAGGTGTGACAAGCGGTCTGGGACAATATCTATATTGTACTGAAAGCGTTGCACAAAATCTTGAGCCATGTCGCCCAATGTATGCCACTTCCCGACATCTTGATGATTATGCCATTCCAAAGCTGCTCCAGTCAAGCTCTTACTGAAATATGCCACCAACAAATCATCTTTCTCGCCAACACTTCTCATTTTACTACAGTAACCCCTCAGATGGGCTACCAGATCTCCACCCCCATCATACAAGTTAAACTTTGGCACTTTAAACCCCGGAGGCAGGCAAACGTCAGGGAGCGTACACAACTCTTTGTAAGACATGCTAACCTGGTCTCCCATCCCTTGCATGTTCTTTAAAGACTGTTCTATGCTTTTCAGCTTCCTGGATATCTCATCTCGCCCTTCTTTTCCTGTGACCTTTTCATTTTTAGCATGATGCTCACCTCGAGGGCTCTTCTTGTATGAGTCAGGAACCTTGTGGGCAACCTCTGCGGGGTAGTATTGGGCATCATGAGCTTTGAGTGGATATTCATTGTTGGGAATAGTGGATATGACAGGAGGGCAATTTTGGGGAGAGGTAATTGGAGAATGAGTGATGGAGCTACAAGGGTGGTTGGGAAAACTGTGAAAATGGGTGGATCTGGAGAGTATGGGGGATCATCCGGCACTATGACCGGAGTTTGGGTAGGGGTAGCATCTAAGAAGCTAGGTGGTGGTGCCTTCCCAGTCACCCAGACCTGATACATGTCCAACATATGTTGTCTCAACATTTTTACCTCATCATCCAAAATAGTGTCTTGTTCAACCAACTGCTTTCGGGCACCGGTATCAACCAACTCAATTTTGTTGTTGTCCGCCATTGCCTTCTGACTTTATATTGTGGAGAGGAGTTACTACTTCGAGGACCACAAAC
The DNA here is from genome assembly GCA_026770625.1 of Nicotiana glauca. Lineage (NCBI taxonomy): Eukaryota > Viridiplantae > Streptophyta > Magnoliopsida > Solanales > Solanaceae > Nicotiana > Nicotiana glauca. The sequence goes on along the minus strand of MU695216.1, from coordinate 5,457 downwards.
CAACCACCTTTCTGCTATAAGGATATCAAAAGGAACAAAATGGGGTTATCCCGTTAGCGTTAGGGCATTTAACAACAAAAATATCACATTGCGTGCAATGCACCTAGCAACAATTAATGGTTCTAGAATGATTTCGAGGGTCATAAGGTCACTTGGCATCATCCCAATTTGTCCATTTGAATCTTCTCTTTTCTTTTCTTTCCTCGCACATCTTAGCTTGCTCATTTTCCTTCCCTTTTTTTTTCTTCTGATTATCGCTCTTTTCTTCCATCTCATTTCTCACATCCCCATAATTTCACCCCATTTTTTTCTTCTTTCTTCTCTTTTTATTTGTTTTTGTTTTTATTTTTTTCTTTTCCCTTTTTCTTTTAATGAAATAATAAAATAAATGATTCGATCGAACACTATGTAGGTTGCCTACATATCATGACGCTGCATGAATCAGATCTTTGCGTAGTTCGGGAGATCGGGAATAAAATAAACAAACTAATTTTTTTATTTTTTTTCTTAATGACTACTCTGACGAGATAAGGGAAATAAAAGAAATAAATTAATTTTTTTAATATTTTTTTCCCTAGACTTAATGTAACTCAAGCTTAACGGATTTTTTTTCTTTTTTTTCTTTTGACACGAATTCTCTATTAAGGAAAAATTCTAAAAGCGAAAAATATTTTTTTGACTTTTTTTTTAGGAAGGAAATCAAGTTGTTTTCTTTTTCTTGTATGTACAATGTCCTAAAGTCCTAATGAAAATAAAAGGTTTTTTTTTTCATTTTTCATCAGTTTCCCAAAGAAGAACCTCAAAAGAAATTTTTTTTGAATTTTTGAAATTAATACCTTAAAGAAAACTTTTTTTTAAAAAAAGATACTAAAAGGAAATTCTTTTTTTTTTTTTTGAATTTTTAGTCTTAAGATACTAAAGGAAATATAAAAGCAATTTTTATTTGATATTAATTGCCTAAAGGAAAAACAACCTCAAAGGAATTTTTTTTCATTTCTAGAATTAGCATTCTAAATAAAACTTATGACATAAATATAAAAGCGCAAAATTTTTTGTTGCTTTTTTTTCCAGGATTTTTGACTTGTAACACATTTCCAAATACAGAATAAGAAATACAATAACAAAAGACTCGTCAAACTTAACTAGACTATTACAAACACTAATATCACCTAAAAGACTGAATACTACTATACAAGACTAGAGAGTAAAACATGAACAATTGACTCAAAAATATAAAATGGCTCCTCGAGCTGCTCCTAGATGCAGTGATCATGTGGTATCTGTCATGCTCAAATTTCGGTAAGTAAACCCACACCTATAAGAGAAAATTAAGACCAAATAAAATTAAAGACCTGGATCACTACGTGAGACAATAACACTTCATGTTAGACACATGCAAGACATGATTTTAATTATTCTTCTAAAATTAACCTATGTGGCTAAAAGTGACTAAAAATGCAAGATTTGGCTAACACCCCGCAAAGCCAAGAACCTAAGATTCACTAGGGAGATCGGACCCAATATGGGTTGCCTATGTATCACGCCCCGAAAGACGAGAATTAGGTATGCGTAGTTCGGGCAGATTGGATACGGTCGAGAATTAAAAAAAAACTAATTTAGAGAAAATATGTATTTTTTTGTCTTTTCCTTGAAAATGATGAAACATGCAAAATCTTTTTGGATTTTTTTTTTAGTTTTTGTGTCACGACCCCAAACCCGGGTCGTGATGGCGCCCAACACAACTGCTAGGCAAGCCCGACCAATTTTACTCTCAACCCGAGCATAAATCTCAAAACCATTTGTTTGAAAATCATTAACAACATTTAAACTAGAAGAATAACTGAAAGATAGAAATAAATCCGAAAATCAACAATACTGAACAACCTCCCAAAGATCTAGGGGTCATGAGTCAAGAGCCTCTACCAG
>MU695215.1:18645-31873 GCA_026770625.1 Nicotiana glauca | reverse complement strand
TTTTACTAACGTTATTTGTGTCGATCCATCAGGTACACATGGCTCTAAACGGAAATGTCCCTCTTGACAACGTGGTCGCAGAGGAGGTTGAAGATGTTGAGCAAGATGAGCTTCTGGTACCTCAAGTACCACGGAGAGGTAGAAATGCCAATGCTAATGATCAAATCCCAGACCTTCCTCCGCCTCCACCAAGAGTAGCTCCAAGGGTCCTTCTGAACCAGGGTTATGCAAGTGCCATAATTCCTCCCCGAATCCGGGCGGGGAATTTTCAAATCACCAATGTCATGTTGACGCTTCTCGAGCAAAGAGGGTATTTTACGGTGCCTTCGACAAAAAATGCATACAAGCACTTGAAGGGTTCGTAGATAGTTGCTGGGGGAGTAAACAAACCAATGTGTCCGGGGATGCTTTAAGATTGAGTATTTTCCCGTTTTCTCTTTGGGGGAAAGCATTAGATTGGTTAGAAAGGCTTCCAAATCATTCCATCACAACGTGGGATGAATTGGCAGACAAGTTCATTGCCAATTTCTTTTCTCCAAGTCACATGGCGGCGCTCCGTGATGAGAGTTTGGCTTTCAAACAAGAGCCAACGGAACCTTTGCATGAAATATGGGAGAGATTTAGAACTACGGTCAAAGAGTGTCCAAATAATGATATGAATGATGTGATGATTTAACATATGTTCTATAGGGGCATCAACACAACTAACCAATGTATTGTGAACCGATTGGCAGGTGGAAATTTTATGAAGCTCCCGTACGATGAAGCTTGTGATGTGTTAGATGAAATGGCCGATACTTCTTCGGCGTGGCAAAGTCGGGCAAACGTTCCTCAAAGTAATCCTAATTCATACATTTGCATAAGGAGTTGCATGATCACGATCAAGCTATTTCCGAACTTACAACAATAATGAACCAATTGGCGAAGGCACGATTGCAACAAGTTCAAAACCCGCACCAAGTCAATGCCATGGAAGGAGTGAATATGTTGAAAAGAAGGCAAAGAGGGAAACAACCTCAAGGAAATTGTGACAACTATAATGATGGTGATGGTTATTCAAATGAGTGCTATAATGAGCAAAGTGAGGATTGTCAATATGTCAACAACTACCAAGGAAATAGAGGAAACCAAGGCAATCAACAATGGCGTTCCCAAGGGAATTGGAGTAATCAACAAGGAGGTGGAAATTGGAATAACAATAATCATCAACAAGGTGGTGGAAATTGGAATGGGAATAACCAAAACAACAATTGGGGGAATCAAGGTAACAATGGTGGCAATTGGAACGGAAACAACAACAATAATTGGAATAACAACAATGGTCAAGGAGGGTGGAACAACAATGGTGGTCAAGGTAATCGGGGGCAAGGCTTTCAAAGGCCTCCGATGTTTCAACAACCGAACAACCCGACACCATTTCAATCTCAAGGGTCTAGTTCTTCGGGAAATGAATTTGGGAGAATTGAGGTTATGTTTGATCAAATGATGAAGAAGAACCAAGACTCCGATGCGCAATTGGCTTCACACAGCACTTCCATCCGTAACTTGGAGGTGCAGCTTGGTCAAATTTCACAATCCTTAAACACTCGCCCAAAGGGTGCTCTACCAAGTGACACGGTAGTAACCCTAAGGGTGGGCACAACAACCATGTGATGGCGGTGACTACGCGAAGTGGACGAGGCAGTGATGTGCATGCCTCAAGAGAGAATCAAGTCATGGTAGATGAAGATGAGTTGCATGATGATGATATGCTTATGGGGGTTGGTGATGTAGTGGAACCATGAGGTTGAGGAGGAGACACAAGAGAACGTGAATCCGTCTAGGGAACATGTGATAGATATGCCCGAGCCGGAGGTGCCCAAAGCCAAGGCACCCTTGGAGGTACCCAAAGCTAAGGACTTGCTTCGTGAATGGCTATTATCTCTGCATGATTTGAAGAAGCTAAGTAGCAACTATAGTTTGTTTTGTCGAATGCCATGATATGGCTGTACCCCCACTTGTAAATAAATAGCCTGTCTGAGATCGACCTTTGTGTGGATCAGACAAATATCCTGCATCTGCATAACCGATCAATGATGGCTTGGATTTATTTGAATAAAATAAACCCATATCAATGGTCCCTTGGAGGTATCTGAATATATGTTTAATACCATTCCAGTGTCTTTGTGTTGGCGAATTACTAAATCTTGCCAATAAGCTTACTGAGAAAGCTATATCTGGTCGGGAATTATTGGCAAGATACATTAATGCCCCAATTGCACTAAGATATGGTACTTCGGCACCAAGAAGCTCTTCATCATTTTCATGAGGTCGGAATGGATCTTTCTTTATATCAAGTGATCTCACAACCATCGGGGTACTCAATGGATGTGCTTTATCCATATAGAATCGCTTTAAAATATTTTCGGTGTTTGTTGATTGATGGACAAATATTCCATCTTTCATATACTCAATTTGTAGACCAAGATAAAATTTTGTCTTTCCAAGAACTTCATTTCAAATTCTTTTTTCAAACAGTCTACTGTTTTTGGAAGCTCCCCAGGAGTTCCAATTATATTTAAATCATCAACATATACGACGATTATAACAAATTCAGATCCAGACCTTTTTTATAAAGACACAAGGACAAATTGGATTATTCTTGCACCTTTCTTTCAACAGGTATTCACTTAGGCGATTATACCACATACGACCTGATTGTTTTAATCCGTATAAAGATTTCTGAAGCTTTATTGAACAAGTTTCTCGAAAACTTTTATATGCTTCTAGCACTTTAAATCCCTTGGGTACTTTCATAAAAATTTCGTTGTCTAATGATCCATGCAAATAGGCTGTAATAACATCCATTAGATGCATATCAAGTTTTTCTTGCACTGCCATATTTATGAGATACCTGAAGGTGATAGTATCCACTACAGGAGAATATGTCTCCATATAATCAATTCCAGGCCTTTGGGAAAACCCTTGTGCCACAAGTCGTGCTTTATATCTAACGAATTCATTTTTATCAATTCGTTTTCGCACAAAAACACATTTAGACCCTACTGGCTTTATGCCTTCAGGTGTTCGAACTATGGGTCCGAAGACTTCACGTTTTCCAAGTGAAGTTAACTCTGCCTGGATAGCGTCTTTCCATTTTGGCCAATCATTTCTCTGTCTACATTCATTGACATATTTTGATTCAAGATCCTCATCTTGTTGCATTATTTCAACAACAACATTATAAGCAAAAATGTTATCGATAACAATATTATTTCGGTCCCATCTTTTCCTGGTTGAGACATAACTTATTGATATCTCTTCATTCTCATTATTTTCAGGCACCTGGACCTCCCCTAATGTCTTATCATTTGTTATGTTTTGGGGTTCTTCTTGAGCCAATACCTTTGTGTTATGTTTACTTTGATCACTTGCTCCTTTTCTTCTTCGAGGATTTTTATCTTTAGAACCGATTGGTCTACCACGTTTCAAGCATGGCTCAGACTCATTTGCTTTAATTAATTGTCCTGCCGGGATATTAACATGAATTGGAGCATTAGCAGCTGGAATATGTGACTTAATCACCCTTGGTAGGTCAGTGAATGTATCTGGCAATTGATTTGTAATATTTTGTAAATGAATAATCTTTTGAATCTCTTGTTCACATTGATTTGTTCGAGGATCTAAATGAGACAGTGATAATGCATTCCAATCTATCTTCTTTTTCAGCTGCTTATTTTCTCCCCCTAATGTTGGATATACTGATTCATCAAAATGGCAATCAGAAAATCTTGCTATAAATAAATCTCCAATCATCGGCTCTAGATATTTTATAATAGAAAAAGATTCATATCCAACATATATCCCCAAACTTCTTTGAGGACCCATCTTTGTGCGTTGTGGTAGAGCAATTGGAACATATATCGCACAACCAAAGATCCTAAGATGGGAAATAGTTGGCTCCTGACCAAAAGCCAATTACAATGGGTAGACTTTATGATAACTTGTGGGGCTTATCCGCACAAGTGCTGCTGCGTGCAAAATAGCATGACCCATACTGAAATGGGAAGTTTTGTTCTCATAAGCATTGGTGTAGAAATTAATTGGAGGCGCTTGATCAATGATTCTGCTAGACCATTTTGTGTATGAACATGAGCAACCGGATGCTCAATTGTTATCCCAATTGAAATACAATAATCATTAAAGGCTTGGGATGTAAACTCACCAGCATTATTAAGACGAATTTTCTTAATTGCATAATCTGGAAATTGTGCTCTTAGCTTTATTATTTGAGCCAACAATCTCGCAAATGCCATATTGCGAGTTGATAGTAAACACACATGTGACCATCTTGTAGATGCATCTACCAAAACCATATAATATTTGAATGGTCCACATGGAGGGTGAATGGGCCCACATATATTACCCTGTACACGTTCCAGAAATGCAGGGGATTCTATCCAAACTTTAATAGTTGATGGTCTAATAATTAATTTTCTTTGAGAACATGCAGCATAAGAGAATTCCTTAAATTGAAGAATCTTCTGATACTTCATTGCATGTCCATGTGAATTCTCAATTATTTTACGCATCATATTAGAACCAGGATGGCCCAACCGGTCATGCCAAATAATAAAATTATCTTGATTAGTAAACTTCACGTTTACTACGACATGTGTTTCAATCCTGCTAATACTTATGTAGTACAAGCCGGAGGAAAGAGCAGGTAACATTTCAAGCACGTATTTCTTACCGGACATTATTGTAGTAATATAAAGATATTCAATCTTTTCATCATTTGCAGTCTCAATATGATAGCCATTTTGGCGAATATCTTTGAAACTTAATAAGTTTCTTTGAGATTTACTACAATATAGTGCTTCATCAATAGCCAAATTTGTTCCTCCTGGTAGTAATAAATTGGCTCTTCCAGAACCTTCAATTAATCTTGTACTACCGGATATTGTATTAACATTCGCTTCTTTCATTACCAAATAAGAGAAATATCTCTTATCTTTTAAAATAGTGTGTGTTGTAGCACTATCCAGAAGACATATATCATCTTTATTAATCTTGTGTCCAACTGAAGACCGGGGAATTTTCATATTCTTAATAAAATATGGCTCGACTTAGCGGGAGTTAAGAATAAAATTAGAGATTCGTGCTGATAACGTGTTATAAAATAAAAGCAATGCAGTAAAATGTAAATAAGAAGAGATAGAAAGAAGGGAGAAGAGTTTTCTTCTTTCACTTCGGTGTATATTTCCATTGCAATTACATGGCCTTTTATAGGCATAAAAAGTAAAGATGATTGACATAAAATAGGAGATTTAATCTTTCAACTATTCACACCATAAATATACAATGTAGTATCCAATATAGCATCCAATGTACAAATTATTCATAACACAATACTCTTTTTCTTCCGGGTATACATTTATTTTATGGAAAACAGTCATCAAGTAATAAAGGTTGAAAAAATTGATCGATTGCTTTTATTTAATTTATATTATATTTCCTTGTTAACAGTCTGAATTGCTGATTTTAAAATAATTCGTACCTCGTGTTGACTGACCAGAGAAAAAAAGAAGGAACATAACTACTTTCTCTTAAAATTAAAAAAAAAAAAAGACGCAGTGATCCTAGTCAACCAAGAAAACAGTTTTTTATACAAAGTATTAACCGAGAATTATCCTTCTATCAAAAAGGTCTTTGAATTTCTGTTTTATTCAACTCTTAGGTTTCTTCGATGAAGGCGAAGTTTTGATTGTTTATTTCTAAATGATTCATCTTTGCGAGGTTACATCATCAATCAGACGTCACTCTTTTCCCTTTTCTTTTCTTTACAGATGGATTAGAAAAATAAGTGCATGATATATAGAATTTCCCATAAAATTATTCAACGTTTGATGGGAATGACTAGAACAGTTCACGTGTAATAAATATGCTCTTTGGTTGACGATATTAATAGACTGTGTGATCAAGTTAAAATATTTTTGGTGAGAAAGCACATTGTATTGGTTAACTAATTTGAAAAATATTTTTGAACGTCAATTTAAAAAAACTACTTTTAAATATATTTTTCTCAAAAGTACTTTTAGAAAAAAAATATTTTTCTGATTCTCCAAAACTGCTTATATTTCTCTTCAAAAATATTTTTTTTTCAAATTAAAAGCTTGACCAAACACTTCAACTTTGAAATAAAATATTTTTTTTTGAAAAAAAATGGTTCTAGGATTGGAAAAGCTTCGCCAAATAGGCTATAAGTAAGAGTAATATTTTCATTAGCTCAAGCACCTTCTATATATTGTTTTATGTAGGTTAGGGCGGATCTTTGCGTACTTCATTCCGGGGGTGAGGCGGAGTTAGATTAGGATTGATCTTAGATAGCTTACAGTTTATGTTGAATTCACACAGTCCTTGCCGTTTATCTTAGCACCGGGACTTAGTTACTGGTTAATGTTATTGCATGTCATTTATCTTTTGGTTGTTATGATTCTGTTACTATTATGGTTTCTACTGGAGTGACTAATGAATTATCTTTTTTCTCTTTTCCTTTTTTTTCTCTGAGCCGAGGATCTTTCGGAAACAGCCTCTCTGCCCTATCAGGGTAGGGATAAAGTCTGCGTACATATTGCCCTCCCCAGATCCACTCTGTGGGACTTTACTGGGTAATAATTGTTGTTGTTGTTGTTGTTGTAGGTTAGGGCGGATGTACATTCATTAAAGCTGCAAATTCTATTGAACCTAGTAATAACTTGACAAAGATCTTGTATATGTCGGTTAAGAAATGTACTAAAGATGTATAAATAATCTTTGGGAACCAATAACTCAAAAATGATCAATGAAATTCTGATACCTTAAAGTTTAAATTTTGAATGTGCATCAATATATATACAAGATAGAATGTAAAATATGAATACACGTTTAGTATAGAAGTTTTTTTTCTTCTTTAGGCGCTATAATCAATCATGCATGCAGAACTCATTGCTTTATTCCATGGATAAGAATTTTCATTTACACATAATTTATCTATAATCATCCCTCTTGCATGTATATAAATTTTTCGATGAAAAGAGGGGATTATGATACCCTAGGAGCGTGTCAAAAAGATGGGTACACAAAGTGAATAATGGTTAAATTCTCCGCCACAAGCCTTTCGAAGCGAGGATGCACACTGCTTTAAAAAGCGCAATGCACCATCCCCGAATGTTTTACCAATTGTAGAAATAGATTCTCATGTATTGAAAGAACATATCCCAATACATATATTATATTGATTCTCTATGATTTTTTTGTGAGTTTATTTCTTTATATTTTGACCTCCTTAATAAAAATTCCAACTCTGTCACTTGTTAAACACGATGACCCACATCTACCTGCCGGGAGGCAAATAAGGTGTTGGGCATTCATTGCAAGCTTTTGGAAAACTTGTGATTCACATTGCTTAGTTGGGGACAATGTTGTGATAGCTTTTGGGGACAATATTGTGTTTTTGGATTAACCTCTTCCTAATGCTTTCTCTCAATTTCGTCAACATTATTTGGGAACAATATGCTGAACAACCTTAATTTTCGTATTTAATATATTTATAGACATTTTGCGGATCTTAAGAGGCGGAAGAAAAGGAACCTCGGCGACTTCGAGATCGCGAAGTCTAACCCCCGTTCATTTAGGGAGAATTACACATAATTACAATTCATATACACACATTGCAACTGAGTAGCCAGTTATAACTTTGAAAATCTATAGCCCAAAAATAATAGGCCCAAATCCGAAAACCCAGCATTTCATCATACAATCAGCATTTCTTACGATCAATGCTATTCAACATTCATATGGTTGAGGTGAGATTATGTACTCATCTCCTACCACAATCAATGTTTTACTATTAACTTTACGAGACAATTACTAAAAATATATTTAAATATAAAAAGAGAAAGAAAAAAATAAATAAAGAACTGGTAGCGTTTTTCCCCTTTCTGAGTTGTAGAGAATTTGTTGGATTTCTATTAAATAGTCACTAAACATCTAATATATGAATAAGAAATCGATTAAACAATTAGTAAAATATACATTCATTTATACACGAACAAATAAAAATGAATTTTGTTTTTTTTTGCTTTGTCAATGGAGAACAAATGGTAATTCCTTCTTATACACATATTATTGCTAGATTTTAGTTCTTTATTTTTTTCTTCAATGATGTCATTAATAGAATTTAACCCAAAACAGAGAATAAGTGAAAAACAAGTAAAGGAGGTTGTCCAGCTTGAGAAAAGTTATGAAAACACACAAACATTTAATTTCGCAGTTGTACATTCTTATACACTGGTATATACATAATTATATAGACAATACATATTTATACAATATATATACACTTGTATTTATAATGTCTAAACAATGTACTTATGTTGTATGATTGTGTATAAACAACAATTAAATACGTTTACAGACAAAATACCTCTTAGCTACCATTACACCTAAATTTTAACACTAAAATCATGAAGAAGAAGAAGTTAGTAATCCATCAAATACCTGTAAATAATATATCATCTTGGTATAATAGTCTATAAGAGATGTTTATATACTCATAAGAATATTATACATTGTCATACCAATGAATCCTATAAATAGAGCTTCACAAGTTCTTCTTCTTCTTCTTCTTATTCTTCTTCTTCTTCTTCTTCTTCTTCTTCTTCTTCCTCTTTGTCTTCTTCTTCCTCCTCGTCCTCCTTCTCCTCCTCCTCCTCCTCCTCATCCTGCTCTTCTGCTTCTTCTTCTTCTTCTTCTTCTTCTTCTTCTTCTTCTTCTTTTTCTTCTTCTTCTTCTAAATCTCACTCAAATCTGCTTCAAATCACTTCAAATTAAGTTTTGAACTCTTCTTGGTATTTCAAATCGATTGGAACAACAATCAATGATGTTTTCAAGCAAACCCAATAACACCCATTTCAACTTTCATCTCAAATCTTAGATCTGGGTTTGCTTTCAAACTCAAAATCTCATATATGGTTCAAACTTAAAGCTTCAACCTTCAATGGAGTATTTTTAATCAATCAAATTTTAGATTTGAGAAACTTAAGCTCCAAGATTTTATTATTATATATACTGAAAGGAAAAAAATAATACTAAACCTAGTAGCAAGGACGAGGTAAATTTGTAACTGTACAACTTCAAATCTTGTTCAAAGATCCAACTTCGCACTTGGAGGTGAAATGTGCTTATATGATGAGGCAGAATATGCGTAAAAGAGATAGCAAGAAGCTTATGTGGGCTATGGACTATAGAGGAACCGAGTCTTTAATGTTGGGCTAAATGATAAAAAGATTCTTTCAGGTTATATACAACCCGGGCCAAATAGGGTAAGGGCTTCAAACATGGCCCATTTTTAGTTATGCTGTTAGGTCAACTAACATCGGACGTACTTTTTCCTTTTATTTAGGGATAATTTCATATAAATACAACTTACACACCTGACTTGCAACATAATAGCCTAGATATTACTTTGCAAATCTATAGCCAAAAAATAATAGGCTAATTCTCGAAAGACAGCTTATTTCACACAATCAACTATAGTTATTGCTCCCTCTTTATACAACCAGTTATTTTCATTCTCTTGATTTTCTTTGATTATTAAGCATTTGATAAAAAAAAATGCAAATCAGTCACAACACAACTCAAAAATCCTGAATAATACATATTATCTAAAGATAAGAAATTCAAACACTTTTATGTGCAATTGGTGAAGCAATCAGACAGGATGAAAATAAAACTTGGTAAATGAATTGTAGAATCCTTCCAATGCGTACAAAATCTTTTTTATACATCACATACACGGAAAAGAAGAAGAGAAGGAAGTGTCAAACTTTCATAGAGGCCTCTTACACATTGACAATGTATATACATCTTTATAAATTAAAAAAATATATAATTATACAATATTATACACAAATATACATATTTATACATAATTATATAATACTGTATAAGTGTATATAAATACCACTTTTACAATATTTTCACTAGAAAACATAGAATGTCCAACACTACACTTACTGTAAATAATGTATTAACTTGTATAAACATATATAATAGTGTATAAGAGGTGTTTGTATATCCCATATACACAATTATACACTATTATACAGTGTTGAAACAAACTGTTACATAATTTTTATTTTTTATCCAAGCCTCTAGTTGTAGTAGAATGTATTGGATGATTCAACTCGTCAATAGGTTAACAATTTTGCGCCAACGATTCGAAATTCAACACATAGATAGGATACATCCAATTTCAGATTCGAGACTTTAAGATCATAATAATAATGACCAGAACTTCAAACTTCAAAATCTTCCAGAATTAGCGGTTATTTCTTGGTGCAAATCAAGTTTGAGAGCTATTTATTTTTAGATCTGTATGTATTTTTATTTTTCTTTCAAAATCTTCAATATTCTTTTGCTCGCCACCGTGGATAACGGAGTAGGAGCCTGAGCCTTCTTCAAGCCATTGATGGCAAAATTGCTTAGGGGGTAGGGGAGGGGGAATAGCGGGGTTAAGAGAGGATGGGGGATCTATGTGGGTCAGAAAGAAAGAGTCGAGAGGCGATGAAAGAGAATGTGGTGTGCTGGGAATGAAGAATGAAGAAAATAATAAAAACCCTAAAAGTGTATTTTTAATAATGGGCTAAAGGATGAAAAGTTTTTTTCAAGTTATGTACAACATGGGCTAAGTAGGGTAAGAGCTTCAAACCTGGGCCATTTTCGGTTAGGCTGTTAGGCCAAGTGACAAGGGTCGTAATTTTTTCTTTTATTTATCGGTTATGACATAGTCAGTTAGGATACAAGCAAGAAATTAAACTGAATTAATTTGTATCATTTATTAAGTACAATTTGAGGTAGTTGTGGTGTATTAGTGGAAAAAGAACATTACACGTAGAGTGTCAGTATGCTGACTAGGCATGACACGTGGATCAGTAATTTAACGAAAAGTGGCATTCTCAATAATAGAATTAGGGGATTACCACCTTCACCGTAAACTCCTCCTCCAAATAACACCATAACCTTGGAGAACCCATGATTGGAGCTTGTTAATTCTGGAAGCGGAGGAACTCCCAATGAATCCTGTGATGGAAAACTAGGTACACCAAATAACTCTAATTTACAAAGTTTGGTACTAACTTTGCACAAACAGCTAAAGGAGCAAAATGATCGCATAAAACAAATACTTGGTGTACCTTCCGCTATTAAAGGAGGGGATATTGAAAAATATTCACAATAGCCCTAGAAGCCAAGCACAATACCTTTGCCGATTCCTAAGAAGTTAAAAATGCCTAACATTCCAAAATATGATGGAATGAATGATCCTCGAGATCACATAACCGCGTTTACAACTAGCACGGAAGGCAATGATTTAACCAAGCTGGAAATCGAATCGATTTTGGATAAAAAGTTTGGTAAAACACTCACGAAAGGAGTATTAATATGGTATTCTCTCTTACCTGAAAACTCTACTGATTATTTTTCTATGCTTGCTAATTCATTTATAAAAGCACACTCGGGAGCTCAAAAAGTTAAAAAAAGGATGGAAGATATCTTTAAGGTAAAACAAGAAAACATTTAATTATTTAAAGAGTTTGTGGATAGATTCCAATGAGAGAGGATGATGTTACCATGAGTACCAGACAATTGGGTAGGCATTCACAAGCAATCTAAATGAGAAAAGTTCATAAGCCACGAGGAGGTTTAAGGAAATTTTGCGAGAATTTCCAGCAACAACTTGGATGATGTGTACTACAGATATAGCACGAAGCTACATATAGAAGAAAATATGGTTGCACAGCTAAGGATGGATGAAATAGTAGGGTCAAGACGTTCGAATCAGATAAAAGAGCCGGGAAAAATAGGTAAGAGCCTTACATGGGTCCTGCAGGTCGAGACTCTCAGTCCAAATAGGAAAACTTACGATCTGAATCGAGATTAAGGCAAAAAGATGCGGGTTCTTCATCTAGATTCAGAAAGAAATGGGATACTCGAGGTGATAATTCTAGCTCACATCTAAGAATCAGAGATTATAGTTTTAATATATGTACCTCTGAGTTGGTGGCTGTTTTAAGAGACATATGAGATAAGTTGTGGTGGCCTTAAGAAAAGAGATTAGACCCGAGCAAAAGAAATCCATATTATTGGTATGAATTTCACAACGACCATGGCCATAGAACAACAGATTACCGGTTACTACAAAGAAAGGTCGAGCATTTGTTGAAGCAAAGTTATTTAACTCACTTGTTTAGTGAGAAGGGTAGACAATCATACATGAAGAACATCCAAGATCCCCCAAAACCCCCATCTCCAAAAAGAACAGCTAATGTAATAATTGGAGGAGACAAAGTCAATGACATGACTTATACAGATGCAAAGAAGACATCAAAATTTATAGTCACTCATGGGAAGCGAATACGCAAAACATTGGAAGAAGATAATAAAACATTTAATGATGAGGATGTTGACGACTTGATGAATCCTCACAATGACGCACTGGTAATATCTTTACTTGTACATGATACTAACGTAATTTGATTGACCCTTGTAGTTCCGTGAATATCATTTTAATAAGAGTGGTCGAGGAAATGCAAGCTAGTGACAAAATGTGTCACGACCCCAACCCCGGTTGTGATGGCGCCCAACACAATGCTAGGCAAGCCCGACCAATCCAACACTCTCAATCCCTCATATGGAGTTCATTATCAATTAACTGGGTTTAAATGCCAAATTAACATGATTATAACTCTGTAACAGAAGATAATAGGTGCGGAAACCAAGAAAATACCACTACAAATCCCACCGATCTGGTGTCACGAATCAAGAGCCTCTAATACAAGTTTGAGTAGTAGCCTATATATAGAATAGTCTAGAATGCGGAAAGTAAAGAGGATAAGGGGAGAAATCGGGCCCTACGGATGCCATGCATCTACCTCAATAACTTCGGTTATAATCTGAACAGCAGCAGAAAGCCCAACTATGCCTCCAGAATACATGTATCTGCACATATGGTGCAGGGAGTAATGTGAGTACTCCGACTCAGTGAGTAATAGCAATAAATAATGACTGACGAAAATAAATCTCGTAAAAAGCACTAAGCAGTTCTATATCAAAGTAGTAGAACATCTAAATAGCAACTGAATGAAGAAGTCAGGTAAAAATCCTTTAAGCTAGTACTCAACTTATTTACTTCTCACAATAAACGAAA
>MU695215.1:0-18025 GCA_026770625.1 Nicotiana glauca | reverse complement strand
CTGCGGCGTGCATCCCGATCCAATAATAATAGTCGACTGCGCTCACTGGGGGTGTGCAGACTCCGGAGGGGCTCCTACAGCGCAAGCGCTAGACTACTGTGGCGTGCAGTTCGATTTATATAAATATACTGCTTCGGCGTACAACCCGATCTGATAATATACTGCTGCGGCCTGCAGCCCGATCCATATAAGTATATATATACTGCTGTGGCGTGCAGCCCGATCCATAGCATATCAAATACCCTCACAATAGGGTTCTCAACCCTTCTCAGTCAATATAGACTTGGCCTCTTGGGCACACTAAGATAAAATAGGGTTCCCAACCTACACAGTACTCTCATTTGGATTAGTCAATTTCTAAGCCGGTTCGTATTATGTATAACAGTTAAGAACAAGACTGAGGACATATTTTTAACAAGTAAAGTGGGGTCAATCATGTACAATTTCCCCTAAGGGTTCTACAGGTCGGTACAAGGCCCCAAATAGCAACTAGCCCAGACTATAATGATATCAATTAAATCCCAGTCAGAAATACAGTAGAATCATCAAACGGGATGGACCAAGTCCTAATACCCAGTAGTAATGGACCCCACGCTCATCATGCAGCATGTGTCTCACCTCAATATAGCACTATGTTGTGCAAATCCGGGGTTTCAAATCCTCAGAACATCATTTATAACCATTACTCACCTCAAGCTGGCCAAAATCCTAGCTCGCTATGCCCTTGCCTCGCAAATCAACCTCCTCGAGCATCGAATCTGATCAAAACCACAAGGAATACATTACCATAGGCTAATGGAATACAACCCAATCGAAAAGACTCGAAAAATATCGAAAATCATGACGTTGGCAAAACTCGAGCCCCAGGCCCACTTCTCAAAAAATCAAAAAATTAACATCACCGGATTCCTCATCTCGCCATGAGTCTATACATATCAAACTTACCAAAATCGGAGTCCATTTGGCCCATCAAATTCCACTTTGAAATACTAAATTTCCAAGCCCTAACTTTACCCTCTTTTGATGAATTTCCACAAATTTCCATGTAATTTCTATCACTAATTCATGTATTTAGGGCAAGGAACTTACCTCCAATCACACCCAGTCGAAATCCCCTTCAATTTCCGTCCAATAGCTCTCAAGGTTGCGTTAAAATGGTGGAAATGGACTTAAGCTCGCGGAACAAAATGAGCATTAAAACCCTTCTGATAACAGGGATTTTCGCATCTGCGGTCCGTTTTCCACATCTGCGACCACCGCTTCTGCAGTTAAAATTCCGCTTCTACGGATCCTCACTTAAAGATGACGACCGGTTCTATGGTTCCCTATCGCATATGCGGTCCTCGCTCCTGCGGATAAATGTCCGCTTCTGCAGAAATGCCAATTCCCCTCTCTTCTGCTTCCGCGACACGACTACTGCATCTGCGGTCTCGCAGATGCGGTTTCCCTTCTGCATCTGCGGAAACTTCCATTCCAGCCATAAACCGCACCTGGGAACCTCCTCCTCACCTACGCAACCACATTTGCGGCTCCTTTTCCGCAGATGTGGAAATAACAGATACCAGCAAGAACCTGAAATCTCAAAACTCCAAATTTCATCCCGTTAGCCATCCGATATCACCCCGAGGCCCCCGGGACCTCAACCAAAAGTGCAAACCCATCCTAAACATGATTCAAACTTGCTCCAATCATCAAAACACCACAGTTAACACCAAAACCATCAAATTACATCAAATTCAAGCCTAAGTTTCTCAAAAACTTCCGAAACTCGCATTCGATCAAAAACCCCACCAAAACACCTCGAAATGATATGAAATTTTGCACACACATCCAAAATCACCTAACGAAGCTACAGTAGCTCTTGGAATTCCATTCCAACCCTCTGATCTAAATCTCACCCATCAACCAGAATTTGCCAAAATACTAACTTCGCAAATTCAAGCCTAATTCTACGCTGGACCTCCAAAATCAATTCCGATAACACTCCTAAGTCACAAATCATCCCCCGAAGCTTATCGAATCACTGGAAATCACATCCGAGCCCTCTAACTCAATAGTCAACATTCGATTGAATTTTCCAAAACAAACCTTCCTTTAAGAGACTAAGTGCGTCATTTCCTACCAAAACCAATCCAAATCAACTTGATCACATCAAATACCGATAATGAAGCATAGAGAAACATAAGATGGGGAAATAGGGCGGTAACTCAAGTGATAACGAGCCTGGTCGTCAGATACTCCCCAACTAAAACAAACATTTGTCGTCGAGCTGGTCAAGAAATATACCTGGAACCTCAAACAGGTGAGGATATTTGCTCCCGCATCTCCCACTTGGTCTCCCAAGTAGCCTTCTCCATGGGCTGACCTCTCCACTGAAACTTTACCGAAGATATATCCTTTGATCTCAACTTTCGAACCTGACGACCCAAAATAGCCACTGGCTCCACATCATAGGTCAAATCATCATCCAACTGAACAGTGCTGAAATCCAGTACATGAGACGGGTCCCCAACATACTTCCGGAGCATAGATAGATGAAATACCGGATGCACACTCAACAAGCAGGGTGGCAAAGAAAGCTCATAATCCACCTCCCCAATCCTCCTAAGTACCTCAAAATGTCCGATGAACCACGGACTTAGCTTCCCTTTCTTCTCAAACCGCATAACACCCTTCGTGGGCGAAACCTTCAGCAAGACCTTCTCACCCACCATATATGACACATCCCAAACCTTCCGATCCGCATAACTCTTCTGACGCGACTGTGCTATACAAAGTCTCTCCTGAATCAGCTTCATGTTCTCCAATACATCCTGAACCATTTCTATCCCCAATAACCTAGCCTCTCCAGGCCCGAACCATCTAATAGGAGATCTACACCGCCTCCCATACAATGCTTCATACAGAGCCATTTGAATGCTCGACTGATAACTGTTGTTGTAGGCAAACTCAGCAAGCGGCAAAAACTCATCCCAAGAATCTCCAAAATCAATAACACAGGAACGCAACATGTCCTCCAATATCTAAATAGTGTGCTCGGACTGCCCGTCCGTCTGAGGATGAAATGCTGTGCTCAACTCTACCTGCGTATCCAACTCTCACTGAAATGTCTTCCAGAACTAAGAAGTGAACTAAGTACCCCTATCTAAGATAATAGATACCGAAACACCATCCAATCGGACAATCTCCCGGATGAAGATCCCTGCTAGCGCTCCAAAGTATAGGTAGTATATACCGAATGAAGTGCGCGGACTTGGTCAGCCGATCCACAATCACCCAAATCGAATCGAACTTCTTCAGAATTCGAGGAAGACCACTTACAAAATCCATAATAATCATCTCCCACTTCCACTCGGGAATAATCATCCGCTGAAGTACACCGCCCGACCTTTGCTCGTACTTAACCTGCTGACAGTTGAGACACCGAGCCACAAACCCTACTATATCCTTCTTCATCCTTCTCCACCAATAGTGCCGCCTCAATCCTGATACATCTTCGCGGCACCCGGATGAATGGAATACTACGAGCTGTGGGCCTCCTCCAATATCAACTCCCGAAGCCCAACCACATTGGGCACACAAATCCGGCCATGCATCTTCAACACGCCATCATCATCAATTGTCAAATCCCTGGCATCATCATGCTGAACCCTGTCCCTAAGGACAAGCAAATGCGGATCATCATACTGGCGCTCTCTGATGCGGTCATACAAGGAACACCGAAAAACAACACAAGCCAACACCCGACTAGGCTCTGAAATATCTAATCTCACCATCCTATTGGCCAAAGCCTAAACATCAACTACAAAGGGACTCTCCCCAAATGGAATATACGCCAGACTCCCCATACAAACTGCCTTCCGGCATAAAGCATCGGCCACCACATTGGCCATCCCCGGTTGATACAAAAAGGTAATATCATAATCCTTGAGTAACTCTAGCCACCTTCACTGCCTCAAATTAAGATATTTTTGCTTGAATAGATGCTGAAGACTGCGATGATCAGTGAATACCTCAAAAGATACGCCATACAAGTAGTGCCTCTAAATCTTCAGAGCATGAAATATAGCAGCCAACTCCAAATCATGTACAGGGTAGTTATTCTCGTAGGGCTTCAACTGACGAGAAGCACAAGCAATACCTCTACCCTCCTACATCAACACACATCCGATCCCAACTCTCGAAGCATCACAATATACAGTGTAAGAACCTGAAGCTGATAGGAAAACCAACACTGGATCCATGGTTAAAGCTATCTTGAGCTTTTGAAGGCTCTCCTCGCAGTCGTTCGACCACACAAATAGAGCACCCTTCTGAGTCTACTTGGTTAAGGGCGATGCAATAGAGGAAAATCCTTGAACAAAACAGAGATAATATCCTGCCAACCCAAGGAAACTGTGAATATCAGTGGCGGAGGTCGGTCTAGGCCAACTCTGCACCGCCTCTATCTTCTTTGGGTCGACCTGAATACCCTCGCTGGACACCACGTGCCCTAAGAAAGCTACTGAGCTGAGCCAAAACTCGCACTTGGAGAACTTTACATAAAGCTTCTCCTCCCTCAATCTCTGTAATACAACTCACAAAAATGTTGTGGGTGCTCCTCCTGGCTACGCGAGTACACCAGAATATCATCAATAAAAACAATAACAAATGAATCCAGATACAGCCGAAATACACTGTTCATCAAATGCATGAATGTTGCTGGGGCATTAGTCAACCTGAAAGACATGACAAGAAAATCATTGTGCCCATATCTAGTCCTGAAAGCAGTCTTCATAATATCTGAATCCCTGATCTTCAACTGGTGATAGCCTGAACGGAGATCAATCTTGAAGAATACCCTCGCCCCCTGAAGCTGGTCAAATAAGTCATCAATACGAGGTAGGGGATACTTGTTCTTCACTGTTACTTTGTTCAATTGGCTGTAGTCAATGCACATTCTCATGGTGCCATCCTTCTTCTTCACAAATAGGACTGGCGCACCCCACGATGACACACTAGGTCGAATGAACCCCTTATCTAGGAGTTCCTAAAGCTGATCCTTCAATTCTTTCAACTCCGCTGGTGCCATCTGATACGGAGGAATGGAAATGGGCTGAGTGCCCAGCACCAGGTCAATACCAAAATCAATGTTCCTGTCCGGTGGCATGCCCGACAGGTCTGCAGGAAAAACATCGGGAAACTTCCTCACAATTGGGACAGAATCATTGCTATAAGTCTTGGCTCCAACATCCCTCACAAAAGCCAAATATGATAGACAACCTTTCCCAACCATACGCTGGGCCTTTATGAAAGAAATCACCTTGCTAGGAACATAGTTAGTCACGCCACGCCACTCGATCCTCGGAATACCCGGTATAGCCAGAGTAACTATCTTATCATGACAGTCCAGAATAGCATGACACGAAGATAACCAGTCCATGCCCAAAATAACATCAAAATCCACCATGCTCAATAGCAATATATCAACTCGGGTCTCCAGACACCGAATAGTCACTAAACACGATTGATATACATGGTCTACAATAATTGTATCACCCACGGGGTAGATACATGAACAGGTAAGGCAAGACACCCTTGGGTCGTACCATAAATAATGAGAAAAATATTAAGACACATAGGAATAGGTGGAACCGGGATCAAATAAGATAGAGGCATCCCTGTGGAAGACTGAAATAATACCTGTGACAACAGCATCCGAGGCAATAGCATCTGTCCTGCCCTGAAGAGCATAAAAGTGAGCCTGACCACTGCCCGATCGGCCTCCCCTTCTGGGGAAGCCCCTGGTTGCCTGACCCTCACCCCTAGCTGGCGGGGCGGGTGCCGAAGAAACTGGACCAGAAGATGAGGGCTGAACCCGCTGCTGAGATGAGCTAGTAGCATGACGAGGACACTCCCTCCGCATATGCCCGAACTCTCCACACTCATAGTAGCTCCCGGGTGGTGGGAACTGGACTGAAGGAAACCCCCCGCGCCAGAGTGGCTAGCTAATGCCCTCGGCTTGGAAGAACCCTGAGCAGATGGAGCACAGGACGAACTCTATACTGGAAGAACACTGAGAGATGGCTAACTCTCCTGAGAACTCTGGTAACCCCGACCTGAAGATCCTCCTCAATACTCGGGTCGAGCTGACTGGGCATGCCTAAAAAAATGACCCCGACCTTGCTGGAACTGGCTCTCGAAGGAGCGCCACTGTGACTACCGGAACCTCGAGTCCTCTTGGCGTCCCTCTCATCTCGATCCTGGCGGCGAACCGACATAATGTCTCAAGCTATATCTACCACCTCCTCAAATGAAGCACCCAACACTCTCTCTCTAGTCATAAGAATACGAAGAGGATAGTAGAGACCATTAACAAACCTCCAGATACGCTCACGTTCCGTCAGAACCAACCAAATTGCATGCCGAGACAACTTAGAAAATCTCATTTCATACCGTGTCACTAAGATCTCTCCCTGTCATAGCCCCTCAAACTGTCTGCGCTGCTCCTCTATGCAGGACTGTGATACATACTTCTCTAATAAGAGAGTGGAGAACTCCTGCCAAGTCAAAGGTGTTGCACAACCCAGCCTACGCCGCTCATACGCCTCCCACTAGGTGAAGGCAGCTCCAGTAAACTGAAATGTAGTAAAAGCTACACCGTTGGACTCAAGAATCCCCGCTGTATGGAGCATCCGCTGACATCTGTCGAGAAAACCCTGGGCATCCTCGCCCTCTGCTCCACTAAAGGTCGGAGGCTGGAGTCTACCAAACCTCTCGAGGTGACACTGCTCGTCCTTGGGCATAACTGGAACCCTGTACTCCTGAACTGGTACCAATAGCTGAGCTAGAGGTGCCTCTGGAGTCTGTAATCCCTGCCCTACCTGCTCAGGTGTGCGAGCAGCGGGGGTCTGATTGCCACCCCGACCTGTGAAGTAGCTACTGCTGCTGCTGTGATGGCTGAAACCACCTGAGCCAGGCCCGTACAAATTGTCAATAAGTGGGCCAATTTCTTTTGGAGACCCAGAATCACAATGGGCACAGCCGGTGCCTGAACTGTTGCTGCTGGAGCCTGATCCTGAGCTGGGGTAACTAAAGGATCCACAGGAGTTGCCCCTACTGCTCCGCCTCTACCACGACCACGATCGCGTCCACAGCCTCTAGTAGCCTCAGTAGGTAGTACTGGTGGTCATCCGTCAATTTCGGTAGCTCGTGTCCTCACCATCTGTGAGAGAATAGAATAAAAATAAGTTTAGTACTCAGATCAACAAGTTCGCACGACATAATTTCAAGAATGTGAAGTTTTCTTAAAAGGTTCTGCAGCCTCCCGAGGAAAAAGTACAAACGTCTCCGTACCGATCCGCGAGACTCTACTAAACTGGCTCATGACTCACGAAACCTAGTAACCTAGGCTCTGATACCAACTTGTCACGACCCCAACCCCAGTCGTGATGGCGCCCAACACAATGCTAGGCAAGCCTGACCAATCCAACACTCACAATCCCTCATATGGAGTTCATTATCAATTAACAAGATTTAAATGCCAAATTAACATGATTATAACTCTGTAACAGAAGATAACATGTGCAGAAACCAAGAAAATACCCTTACAAATCCTACCGATTTGGTGTCACGAGTCAAGAGCCTCTAATACAAGTCTGAGTAGCCGCCTATACGTAGAATAGTTTAGAATGCAGAAAGTAAAGAGGCTAAGTGGAGAAATCAGGCCCTACGGACGCCATGCATCTACCTCGATAACTCCGGTTATAATCTGAACAGCAGCAAAAAGCCCAACTGTGCCTCCGGAATACCTGTATCTCCACACATGGTGCAAGGAGTAATGTGAGTACTCCAACTCAGTGAGTAATAGCAATAAATAATGACTGACGGAAAGAAATCTCGTAAAAAACACTAAGCAGTTCTATATCAAAGTAGTAAGAACATCTAAATAGAAACTGAATGAAG
This sequence comes from Nicotiana glauca, assembly GCA_026770625.1. Classification (NCBI taxonomy): domain Eukaryota; kingdom Viridiplantae; phylum Streptophyta; class Magnoliopsida; order Solanales; family Solanaceae; genus Nicotiana; species Nicotiana glauca. Next base: position 10,081 of record MU695215.1, on the reverse strand, counting down.
AAGTCAGGTAAAAATCCTTTAAGACAGTACTCAACTCATTTACTTCTCACGATAAACGAAATCATAACTATAGCACTGCGGCGTGCAGCCCGATCCATATAGCATACTACTGCGGCGTGTAACCCGATCCATGTATATATATGCTACTGCGGCGTGCAACCTGATCCAATAATAATAGTTGACTGCGCTCACTGGGGGTGTGTAGACTCCGGAGGGGCTCTTACAGCCCAAGCGCTATACTACTGCGGCGTGCAGTCCGATCCATATAAATATACTGCTGTGACGTGCAGCCTAATCCGATAATATACTGCTGCGACGTGCAGACCGATCCATATAAGTATATATATACTGCTGCGGCGTGCAGCTCGATCCATAGCATATCAAATACCCTCACAATGGGGTTCTCAACCCCTCTCAGTCAATATAGACTTGGCCTCTCGGGCATACTAAGATAAGACAGGGTTCCCAACCCACACGTTACTCTCATTTGGATTAATCAATTTCTAAGCCGGTTCGTATTATGTATAACAATTAAGAAAAAGACTGAGGGTATGTTTTTAACAAGTAATGTGGGGTCAATCATGTACAATTTCCCCTAAGGGTTCTACAGGTTGGCACAAGACCCCAAACATGGCAACTAGCCCAGACTATGATGATATTAATTAAATCCCAGTCAGAAATATAGTAGAATCATCAAACGGGATGAACCAAGTCCTATTCCCCACCAGTAATGGACCCTACGCTCATCATGCAGCGTGTGTCTCACCTCAACATAGCACTACGTTGTGCAAATCCAGGGTTTCAAAACCCTCATAACATCATTTATAACCATTACTCACCTCAAGTCGGTCAAAATCCTAGTTCGCTATGCCCTTGCCTCGCAAATCAACATCCTCGAGCGTCGAATCTGATCAAAACCACAAGGAATACGTTACCATAGGCTAATGGAATACAACCCAATCAAAAAGACTCGAAAAATATCAAAATCACGAAGTTGGAAAACCTGAGCCCCTGGCCCACTTCTCGAAAAATAAAAAAAATTAACATCACCAGATTCCTCATCTCGCCACGAGTCTATACATGTCAAATTTACCAAAATCGGTGGCCATTTGACCCCTCAAATTCCACTTTGAAATACTAAATTTCCAAGCCCTAGATTTGCCCTCTTTTGATGAATTTTCACAAATTTCCATGTAATTTCTACCATTAATTCATGTATTTAGGCCAAGGAACTTACCTCCAATCACACCTAGTCGAAATACCCTTCAATTTCTGTCCAATAGCTCTCAAGGTTGCTTAAAAATGGTGGAAATGGACTTAAGCTCGCGGAACAAAATGAGCATTAAAACCGTTATGATAACAGAGATTTTCGCATCTGTGGTCCCTTTTCCGCATCTGCGACCACCGCTTCTGTGGATCCTCACTTAAAGACAACGACCGCTTCTGCGGTTCCCTACTCCATCTGCGGTCCTCACTCCTGCGGATAAATGTCCACTTATACGGAAATGCCAATTCCCCACTCTTCTGCTTCTGCGACATGACTACCGCATCTGCGGTCTCGCAGATGCGGTTTCCCTTCTGCATCTGTAGAAACTTCCATTCCAGCCATAAACCGCACCTGTTAACCTCCTCCCGCACCTGCGCAACCGCATCTGCGGCTCCTTTTCCGTAGATGCGAAAATACCAAATTCCAACAAGATGCTAAAATGTCCCAGCTCCAAATTTCATCCCGTTAGCCATCCGAAATCACCCCGAGGCCCCCGAGACCTTAACCAAAAGTGCCAACCCATCCTAAAACATGATTCAAACTTGCTCCAATCATCAAAAAACCACAGTAAAGACCAAAATCATCAAATTACATCAAATTCAAGCCTAAGTTTCTCAAAAACTTTCGAAACTCGCATTCGATCAAAACCCCGACCAAAACACCTCCGAATGATCTAAAATTTTGTACACATATCCAAAAGCACCTAACAAAGCTACAATAACTCTCGAAATTCCATTCCGACCCCCGGATCAAAATCTCACCCATCAATCGGAATTCGCCAAAATACTAACTTCGCCAATTCAAGCCTAATTCTACATTGGTCCTCCAAAATCAATTATGATAACACTCTTAAGTCACAAATCATCCTCCGAAGCTAACCGAATCACCAGAAATCACATCCGAGTCCTCTAAATAAATAGTCAACATCCGGTTGACTTTTCCAAAATAAGCCTTCCTTTAAGAGACTAAGTGTCTCATTTCCTACCAAAATCAATCCAAATCAACTCGATCACATCAAATACCGATAATGAAGCATAGAGAAACATAATATGGGGAAATGGGGCGGTAACTCACGTGACGACGGGCCGGGTCGTCACAAAATGATACCAAAGGCACCATCTTTATCTGGATTTGATAATTCGAGTGTTATCACTAAAGGGAGGTAGTGGTAGCTACGTTTGCAGATGGGGTTATTAATGATACGAAGTTTCAGGTGATAGATTCATATACGGCTTACAATATAATCCTAGGAAGACCATGGATTCACGATATAGATGTTGTACTGTTCACGTTGCTTCAAGTTATCAAATTTCCCTCACAGTGAGGGATTCGTCAAATCCATGGAGATTGTTGATACCCAATTTTTTCCTATAATAATTTTTAAATGCATATAAACCTATTAAACTACACATCAACAACAATTGGCATCTTTCAGTAAATTTTACATTTTTAAACTTAATTTATCTCAGTATTTTATTTATTTTAATAATTACAAAATTGCATTACAAATTTTTAAAACATTTATTGATTTAATATTACTATTAAGTCCAAATTATTTCATAAATGGCCAGATTTACATCTTTTGGCTACAATTGTAATAAATTTTCAATTATAGCTCATGCATACATCACTACATTATTTTACAAAAAATTAGTCCGATATACTTTTAAAATACTGAATAACTATTTTAAAGTATCCTCGTGCATGAAAATTATTTTTTCTCATTACTAATTATTTTATAAAATAATTTTTATTCAAATACCTGGGTATTTAACAAATGGCCCTTTTAATTTCAAACTTAACCCTTTTAACACCAGCCCAAAAGCCCTTTAATATTAAACAAAAAAATTAGCCCAGGACCCCTAGGCCCAATCTGAATTTACCCGACCCAATACCCTGGCCAATCCCGGCCGTTGATCTTTTTGATCAACGGTCCAAATTTTACTATCATAATTAAACCCCAATGACCCCCCAAACATCTCATTTCCTCTCCTATCACCGCCATCGCGCACCTCTCCTCTTCTGAAATGCTCTCCAATCTTTATCCTAACTCACCCTCATCGTCACTCATCTACTGCCGTTCATGGTGGTTTCTTGCCACCACCAGGCCTCTAATGGCCTCTTGTATGCTGGTATCGCTGTCTCCAAGGTCCTCGAGGGACCAGGGTCAGTCCGCTTATAACTGTGGCCCTTTCTTGCCTATTTTAGATTGTTCTGGTTCGATTTCGAGTAAGATCTTCCTATTTTGCCTTATACCTATGGATTTCTAAGCCTACTTCTTCATCATTATTTTGTTTTTCTCGTAACTCCAATTTCATCCTTTGAACTTCTCAGATCTATACAAGATCTGGATGGATTGAACTTATTTTACATGAGTTTTTACAAATATCTTCTGATTATTGAATGGCTTCCCATTTTCCTAAACTAGGGTTTCCTGAAAATCTCTTTCTTCAGATGGGGAAAGCTACTTTATTTGCAAATACTTGCTTTCTTGTTAATTGGCTAATTCATATAGTTTAAGTTCAGTCGGGACCCATCGTTGTGGACCACGAGGGGTGCCTAACACCTTCCCTTCAAGGTTATTTCGAGCCCTTACACTAATCTCTGGTAATGCAAACTAGTTACATGAGTTAATTACTCTAGGAGCCCTAATCCATTTGGTGGCGACTCTTCAAATACCCAATTCCCAAAAGGAAATGAGTTGTTTCCCTATGAATGTCAAATACGAACTTCTCCACGAAGAGAAAAAAAGGGCGCGACAGCATGGCGTGTCTGCTGGAGAAACTTTTAGGGTCTTACTATAACAAACTTATTATTATGAATTAGTCCAAGCATGCTTTATCCCGTGTACCCTTTCCCCTTAGTTGAATTTAATTGCTTTCCAGCATTTATGATTTCTTTATTTTCCTGAAACTAAGTTGTTTCTTTGTTTTCTTTTTTTGTAACTATCTTTAATTATTTAAATACTGCATTTATTCTTTTTCTTACGTGCAAATACTTGATAACATGCTATTTATTGTTGCATAAATCATGCTCAATATCATATTCCACTTGTGCTTAATCAATCTCATAGCAACGCTTGATGAGTGTTTGCGCTCTTCCTATAAATCTCCCTTTAAATTCGGAAAGGCATATTTGCGATAAAACTAATCGATCAACGGTATTTTTGATAGTTCCGTGCCTTTCCCCCTCAAGTTGTCCGCTTGGGGGTTCCAGTCTAGACCTCTATAGCAGCCTTACTTTGATTAATTGTACATACATCATAGTCAAACCTAGTTGGTTAAATATGTTGTCTGGATAATAACCCTTTAAGACAAGGCTCGTCCAAAAGTCCATCGGGTTTTCCACAATCCCAACAGACGTAACCACGATTGTGTGCATTAATTTGGAGAAGTAAGTGACAATATGCTAATCATTGTTGTATAAATAGACGAACCTGGAGGGGGAAAGGGCCTAACTATATTTTGTTTTGCAGAAAATAAAAAAGAGGGTCACCGACTATCAGAATGCTGAAACAAATGAATGAGGGTATTTGGCAAGGGCATTCTTACTACTGAACCTGCACGAGCTGGGAGAGTTGATCAACAACAGAATCTGATCTGGAAAGGGTCCTTTTGGGACCAAGTAGATTAAGTTTACTTTCTTTTCATTTTAAATGTAATCATTCCAAGTGCCATTAGCAACATTATGTTATTTAGTGTCGTTTTGGGGCGTTTATTTTTGCATTAATGAAATGCAGCAATTATTGGCACTTAATTTCTCCAAATTTATTTGTCTCTAGGCCTACCCCAGGCACAACGAGGTTCCCAAATTAGGACGTGAATTTACATTCCTGCAATATATGTTTAAATACTGCAAACATTTCAGAACCCTTACTGACTTGTTTAACTTTTTTATTTTTCTTTATTCTTTATTCCCATCCCCTAAGTTGGTTCGCATATACTGGCATCATCAGTGTATCATACCAGATCTAGAGGCCCTCCACCACCTCCTCCTCCAAGTAATACAAAGAGCAAAGGGAAAGCTAAAATGGACAATTTAAGTGGTATTCGAAAAGAGAATGTAAAAAATGTAGAAACTTCAGATGGTCGGAGTACTTCGGCACCAAATGATTTAGTTCTGAGGTTAGAACAAATGATACTGGATCTACAAGGAGAGCTTGAGCAGGTCTGTAAAACCTATCCATTACTCTAAATGTACCCAACATTATCCAACAAAATACAAAGAACCCAGCACCTCCTCAAAACATACCAAACCAACATACACTAAACCCTCCTGAACCACATCAATATGCAACCCCACCTTAAAACCTCAATCCCTTACTGGTACCAACTCCGCCACAACACCACCGTTAACCAATTCAATACCCACCAACCACCCTTTATCACACTCCCTAGAACATACCATAACCCATTCTTGATCTTTAAAACTCGACCAATGACCATCACTACACCCAAGTCCCTGGCACTCACCAAAACAACCCTGTATATGTGGAAACCGTACCTCACTCTACTCAACCAACTTCCTATACACCAAAATCTATTGAGAAGTACTTGCTCATCAAGAACATGGACGAAGAACTCAAGAAATTGACAAGTCGGTTTCAGGGAGTCGAAGGTGGCAAAGGAATACAAGGTTTGAACTATAAAGACCTATGCATATATCCAAATGTAGAGCTGCCATAGGAGTACAAACCTCCCAAGTTCGAGATGTTTGATGGTACAAGTGATCCCAGGGTTCATCTAAGGACTTATTGTGACAACTTGTCGGGGTCGGAAAGGATGAAAAAATTTGGATGAAGATTTTCATGAGGAGTCTTGTGGGAGAGGTTTTGTTTTGGTACATCATTTAGGATCCTACGAAATGGTCCAATTGGGAGTATGGCATCAAATTTCATGGACTGATTCAGGTTCAATACAGAAAATGCACCAGATGTTTTCTACATTGAGAATCTTAAGAAAAAACCCACCGAGACTTTTTGAGAGTATGCTACTCGGTTGAGGTCGGAAGCAGCCAAAGTCAGGCCATCTTTGGATGAGGAACAGACGAACCAATTCTTCGTTAAAGCACAGGATCCATAATACTATGAAAGATTGATGGTTATTGAAAACCATAAATTCTCTGATATAATCAAACTTGGGGAAAGAATCGAAGAAGGCATCAAAAGCGCGATGGTAACAAACTTTGAGGAATTATAGGCCACAAACAAAGCATTACACTCAGGCGACATATCAAAGAAGAAAGACGTTGGGGCATTAATCGTGGCTCAAGGCCCGAAATCTGCACTTATATATCAAATACCTCCACTTACATATCAAACACCTCCACCCACATACCAAGCACCACCACCTACATATCAACCATCATCTCCAAGATATTCCCAACAAGCCACTATCTATCATACCTATAATTCCAAACCATCTCATTTCCAGTCACCTCCAACTCGCCAAAATTATCCAAGGCCACGACCCCAATTTTGACCGCAAGCCACCCAGACAATACACTGCTATTGCTGAACCCATCTACTAGCTGTATGAAAGGTTGAAAGTCGATTGTCACGTCACCCTTATTCCCATAGTGGCATTAGAGAATCCATCCCAATGGGTCAATCCAAACAAAATCTATGCATACCATTCCAGTATGAAAGAGCACACCATTCATGAGTGCCAAAATTTGAAAGATAAGATCCAGACATTAAATGACAACAAGGTCATACAGGAAAAAGAAGTTGCACCCAATGTTCACAACAACCCTCTGCCGAATCATATGAGAGGTGGGATACATATGATAGAGATGGACGAAGAATTGCATCCCGAGGGGTTGATTGGGCTTATTTGAGAAGGAGACGACTTCAAACCCATAGTCACACTTACTCCTATTGTAGTACAGACTCAACCACCAATTGATGTTGAGGTAGCTGCATCAGTTCCATTTGAGGTAGAAGTAGCTCCAACTGTGGCCACCCCTGTTCCATTTAAAGTATAAGTGGCCACACTTTTCACGGTGACAATGAAAACCACACCTCCTTTCAATTCAAAAGAAATACCCTGGGATTACATTACCGAAGCTTGGCGGGAAGAAAAGGCAAAGATGGAGGAATCTGATGCCGCCCAAGGAGCGACTAGGACCAAAAGAATCTATACACCTGAACAGTTGGGAGGACCAAGTAAGGATACCACTACCAAGCAACCTATCATTAAAAGAAGGCCGGATGACCTTTGGAGGAATATACAAGCAAGGGAGTATTCCATCATTGATCATTTGAACAAAAGCCCAGCTCAGATATCCATCCAATAATTGTTGCGAAATTCAGAGGCGCACAAGAACGCTTTGATGAACGTGTTGAGTAAAGTTTACGTGCTCAAAAATATCACCTGCGGAGAGATGGCCAACATGGAAGGGTAGGTATTGGAAAGTCATAAAATAACCTTCCACGAGGATGAACTACCGCGTGAAGAATTGAATCACAACCGAGCATTGCATATCACGGTGCAATTTGAAGACAAATTCATCGCCAGGGTCTCAATTGATGGAGGTTCAAGCCTCAACATTTGTCCCTTGGATACTCTGAAAAGATTGGACAAAGGTTTTCATGAAACAGGGGCAGGAAGAATGAACGCGAAAGCTTTCGATGGGTCAAAGAACCATGATTGGGGAAATTGATCTTTGTTTGCAGATGGGGCCAACTTGGTTCGACGTTGAATTCCAAGTGCTTGACATATCAGCTTCACACAATCTTCTGTTGGGCCAACCATGGATACATGCTACTGGGGCTGTGGCTTCCACATTGCATCAAGCCATGAAATTCGAATGGAATCATTAGAAGGTGATCATTCACGGGGATAGGAATAACCCCATTTACACCAATCAAACCACCACAGGTATCGGGAACAGAAGAAGTCTAGGAGGGGAAACCTATCATCACATTGAATGTGTCAATGCCATTGAGAAAGTCAAATGGTGGAGTAGCAAAATAGAAAGCATACTGGCATGGTCTGAGTATGAACCCGACAAAGGGCTCGTGAAGAATCTCCAGGGTATTACTAAACTGATACAGCTGAAGGGTTATGGTACTACTTTCGGGCTCGGATACTAGTACACATGGCAAGAGTATAATGATTGGTCACCTCCATGGCATAGACCTTATTACCCTCTCGAGCAACCAGTGCCACATCTGGATCAAGCTTTTCATCAGGCTGATACAATATGATAACCGCAGAAGAAGAAGGATTAGCTGGGCTGAGGAATCTATTCATAGAGGATGAAGACATGGACTACAGTGCAAGTCCCTGGGTAGCTTGGCAGATTTTATTTCTATAGACATTCTAGGCATCTAAGATTTTCAGTAATTGTATTTTAAATACTTACTTATTTCAAAATAAATGCTCATTTCATCGAGCCGTTCTTGTGTGGATGTTTTTCAGTTTTAATCAAATTCAATGCTTTTTATTATTCATTATTATTTTCTACATTTTTTCTTTCTATAACATTATTGTTACTTCTTCTGATGAACCGGTGACTGTGATATGTAATGAGGCAACACAATATGAGGGTAGTGATTCAGACGAAGAAGATGAAATACTCGAGGAAGTTGTTAGTGAGGTTGAAAACTCTGAGAATAAGCCTAATTCCAACTTGGACGAAACCGAAATAGTAAATTTAGGGGACACCGAGACCGTCAAGGAGAGTCACATCAGCATTCATTTATTGCCGACAGAGAAAGAAGAGTTCATTAATTTCTTAAAGGAATATGGGGACATTTTTGCATGGTCGTTCGATGATATGACCAGCTTAAACACGTCCACAGTGGCTCACAAGTTGCCTACTAATCCCATGTGTCCTCCAGTAAAGCAAAAACTTAGAAAATTCAAACCACATATAAGCCAGAAAATCAAGGAGAAAGTTACTAAGTAGATCAAAGCCAAAGTTCTCAGGGTGGTCGAGTACCCAACCTGGTTAGCCGACATTGTGCCAGTTCCGAAGAAGGATGGAAAGGTCAGAGTATGTGTTGACTATCGAGATTTAAATAGAGTAAGTCCCAAGGATGACTTTCCAGTTCCAAACATACACATCCCAATCAATAATTGCGCCAAGCATGAACTCCAATCCTTTGTAGATTGCTTCGCGTGTTATCATGAGATACAGATGGATGAAGAAGACATAGAGAAAATAGCTTTGATTATACCATGGGGGTATACTGCTATAAGATGATGTCATTTGGTCTAAAAACTGTTGGGGCTACCTACATGAGAGCCATGACAACCATCTTCTATAATATGATACACAAAGAAATAGAGGTGTATGTGGACGATGTCATTATCAAATCCAAGAGGGTCGCGGATCACACAGCGTACTTAAGAAAGTTTTGTGATAGGTTAAGGAGGTACAACTTAAAATTGAACCCCATAAAGTGTGCATTTGGGTTTACCATAGAAAAGTTACTGGGATTCATTGTTAGTAATTGAGGGATCAAGCTAGACCCGTCTAAAGTTAAGACTATTCAGGAGTTACAACCACCTAGGAGCAAAAAGGACGTGATGAGCTTCCTAGGATGTATCAACTATATTAGTCTCTTCATAGAGGAGTCCACAGTCATATGTGAACACATCTTCAAGATGCTGAGGAAAGATGCCGAAACAAGCTTGACCGAGGATTGTCAGAAAGGTTTCGACAAAATCAGGGAGTATCTATCCACACCACCAGTCTTGGTCCTGCCAGAGCCAGGACGGCCTTTGCTACTTGTCACACCTCCTTTCGGCGCTACCCGCGAGGGAGCGAGGGAGTTTTTCCAATTAAAGGACAATCGAAACGGGA
>MU695204.1:4074-28117 GCA_026770625.1 Nicotiana glauca | reverse complement strand
TATATATATATATGTATATGTATGTATGTATGTATGTATGTGTATATATATATATGTATGTGTGTGTATATATATATATAAATGGATATAAAATTAGGGAAATATTAATAATTTAATATTATTAATTATTAAAAATAAATATCATTAGTTACTAGTTTTAAAAAAGGGGGAAAAAGGGCCCAAAGCCCATGTTAGGAAACAAAAGGCTTAAAGCCTTAAGCAAAATGTAGAGGCAAAAAGGTTTAAAGCCTTTAGAAAAGAACGAGAGGTCTAGGAGCAAGAACAAAGCAGCGTATCGGTCATTGAGAGCTATTCCGCAGGACCTTCTTTAGGCCACGACTGAGGTAATTCTTTTTACGGAATTGTAAGCTATAACATCATTATATACTAGAATCTAACACCATAATAAGGTAAATTCATAGGAATGTTTTACAAAACCTCAAGAACACCCATCAAATACGAGTTAAGTTTTTGGTGTTAAAAGATAAATTCTTCATTTTTATTGAATTGCTATGACGTGTTAAGGTTGTTAGAGGCAGTAAAGGATTGTTATAACAAGGCCTCACCCCAAAAATTAGAAATTCAGAAGTTGAACCTAAAGTTCTTAGAGTTGACAAAAAATTAATGCTTTTGGGAAGTTGGATACTTAGTGTGACTTATCATTGTAGTATTTGATCGTTGAGTTGAGTACAAGAATTGGAACTTACATTGTAGTTTGAAAGGAGAAATTGAGGTGAGTTGATATAACCCTTTACTAAAGTGGTTTAACTCACAAAAGCACACATAAAAGGTGTTTGATGAATTACATAAAAGAGTTAATATATACTTAATTGGAGTAGTGTGACGACCCACCAGGTCGTTTTAAGATATTACACCTCGATCCCTATTAACTTCTTTTTCTGAGTTTATTTCTGCTATTTTGATTTGTTTGTATGTTCAGTTTTAAGTTTTGGAGATTTTGGGACACTTAATCCCAAAATGAGAGCTTAAGTGTTGGAAAGTTGACCGTAGTCGGAAAAGTTTGAGGATGGCCTCGAAATGAAAATCTGATGGTTCCGTTAGCTCCGTTGGGAGATTTCAGGCTTAGAGGCATGATCAGATTGTGTTTTGGAGGTCCGTAGCCAATTTTGGCTTGAAATGCCGAAAGTCAAATTTTTGAAGTTTCCGGCCCGATAGTGAGATTTTGGTCTAAGGGTCGGAATGGAATTCCAAAAGATAAAGTAGCTCCATAGTGTTGAATGTGACGTGCTTGCAAAATTTCAGGTCATTCGTACTAGATTTTATAGACTTTTTGACGAAGGCATAATTTAAGAGTTCTTGGAGTTCTTAGGCTTGAATCCTATGTTAAATTGGTGATTTGATGTTGTTATGAGCATTCTGAAGTTTTGAACAAGTTTGAATGATGTCATAGGATGTTTTGGTACATTTGGTTTAATGTCCCGGGGCTCGGGTGAGTTCCGGGTAGGTTCCGAAATGTTTTAGGCCTAAAATCATAGCTGTTACAGGTCTGGAGGAGTTGCAGACCTATGAACCCACCAGTGCGGTCCGCACAGGATTTTGTGCTGCCGCGGTGGGGGCTTTGCGGCTGCACAAAATCCAGTGCGGTCCGCGGTGAGGAAAGTTTCACTAGTCTGACTTCAGAAGCTCATATATTTTGATCTACAGAGAATTTTGAGATTAATAAAAAACGAAAGTTGTAGCCCTTCGTGTCCAGTTTCCATATAAATAAAGAAATCAATATTTTGACATTGGTAGAGAAAGCTATGGCCAAAATACTAAAGCCTGTCAGTGCAGTCAAATCCTCCGTGGACAGTACTAGATTTTGTGCGGACAACACTGGTTTTGTGCGGACAGCACTGGTTTTTATGCGGTCCGCAGTGGTGGAAATCCGGGAGGTGCACTATAAATATGAGGTTTAGGATTTTATTTCATATTTTAACCTAGAGAGCTTAGATTTTTGTGATTTTTCGATGGTTTTTCAATAAATTTATCAGGGTAAGTGATTCTAACTCGGATTTGGCTAGAGTATATGAATCCATCATTGAATTCATCATTTAATTCGTGATTTGGGATGGAATTTGGGAAGAAAATTTGTAAAATCTTTTAAAAATGTAAACTGGTGATTTGAAGGACCAAATGGTATCAGAATTGGATAATTTGGTATGGTTAGACTCGTGAGTGTATCAGGATTCGGAAAATGTAACCCGATTTCGAGACATGGGTCCGAGGGGTATTTTGGTCATTTTACCTAATTTCACATATTAGCTTAGAATTTAATTGTAGAATCAGTTACTTGAAGTGTTATTTACATTATGAAATTGAATTGAATAGATTTGGGCCATTTAGAGTCGAATACTCGTGGCATGAACATAGTCTCGGGTTGATTTTTTAGCCGGTTCGAGGTAAGTTGCTTGTCTAACCTTGTGTGGGGGACCTTCCCCTTAGTATTTGGTAATTGAAATGCGTTGTACGTGAGGTGACGAGTGTGTACTCGTTCAAATTAATGGAAACCCGATTTTCTTTAAGTATATATTAGTATGTTTCTTTCCCTACTTTTATTACTTGTACTATTAAGTCTGATGTTAGCTTAGGAAAACATGTCTAAGTGATTTAATTGCTCTAATTGTTCAACCTGCTTACCTGAATTATGTGCAGCATGCTAGGCTAGAATCACTTGCTTACCTTAATATGAGATTTGCCATTTATGTATAATTTTCTGTTGCTGCTGCGTATTTATTTTGGATCTACAAATGTGGGATTCCGCTAGCTCCCCTTTGTCTGTTTATTTTGGGACTACGAATTTGGGTTTCCGGTAGCTCCTCCTTGTCTGTTTATTTTGGGACTACGGATATGGGATTCTGGTAACTCCCCTTTGTCTGTTTATTTTGGGACTGCGGATGTGGGATTCTGGTAGATCCCCCTGCACAATTATATTTAACTACGGGAATGCACCTGGTAGATTCCTCTAATACTGTGTATTTACATTTGCGACTACGAAATGGGATTCCGGTAGATCCCCGCGCACTATGAGTTAGATTACGGGATGTTATCTCGGAGACTTATCAGATATGTGTATTTGGGACTACAGGACGGTATCCTGGGAGATCCTGACTTGTTATTGTTGGTGCTGAGTCGTATTTTCCTTCCGTGTTTTACCTTGCTTCTGTATAGGTGCTATTGTCCTATATACTTTGTGCTATTTTCACTGTTGTACTCATTTTTACTGTTCTGTTCTATACTGTTGAACTCTATATTTTTTTTAAATCTCAGTAGGGCCCTGACCTTCCTCGTCATTGCCCAACCGAGGTTAGGTTTTGCACTTACTGAGTACCACTATGGTGTACTTATGCCCTTTATACACATATTTTTCTTGTGTAGATCTAGGTACGTCGACTCAGTCTTACCATCATTGAGGCGAGGCGACTGCTCTAGAGACTTCGAGGTACATCTGCCAAGTCCGCAGACCGAGGAGTCCCTTTATATTCCATCTTATAAATGTTTGCCCTTATGTATTTATTTTCCTTGTTAGATATTCTGGAGTTAGACATTATTAGATGTCCAAAAGCTTGTGTTTCCATGAGTTTTCGGTTTTTGAGATAGTGTACTTGGTTCTGAGAAATGTATTGTTGTATATACTGAGCAGCATTATAACTATTGCTTTTATTCGGTTGTTTTTGGCTTGATTTACTACTTGCTCAAGTTTATTTGTTTTCTGCATTCATTAGGCTTACCTAGTCATAGAGACTAGGTGCCGTCACGACAGTTCAAGGATTGCGAACTGAGGTCGTGACAAGTTTGTATCAGAGCTCTAGGTTCATAGGAGTCATAGATCACAAGTTAGTTTATTAGAGTCTCACTGATCGGTACAGAGGCGTATGTACTTATCTACGAGAGGCTATTTAACTGTTACAAAAATTCCACTTCGTTTGATCTCCTTGTCGTGCAACATTTTGACATCACAATTCTAAACTTGTGTCTTCTATTCTCTCACACATGGTGAGGACACATGCTATCCAAGATGATTAGGCACCCGCACCCCCTATTCCAGCCGTCATAGGCCGGGGCCGTGGTAGAGGTCAAAGACGTGCACGTGGTGCAGCCAGAGCACCTACATGAGCTGCTACCGAGGAGTCACCAGTAGTGCCATTCGAATTCCCGACACCTAACATATCTACTGCTACTACCACGCCAACACTCTAGGAGACTCTGGCATAGTTGATGAGTATGTACACCACTTTGGCTCAGGCAGGGTTGCTTCCCTTTGCTGCAGCTACGTCCCAGGCTGGGGGAGGAGCAGAGACTCCTGTCGTTCACACTCTTGAGCTGCGAGTGCATGTTGATCAGGTCCTAGAGATTATTACCGTACCTCCTGCAGTGCCAGTTTAGTCCGAGGACAGGGAAACATCTTCAGAGGATGAGCAGCAAAGACTTGAGAGGTTCAAGAAATATGATCCTCCAGTATTCAATGGATTAGCATCAGACGATGCCTTGGGATTTCTGGAGTAGTGCTATCATATTCTCCGTACCATGTGTATATCAGGATCGAGCGAGGTTTTCTTCACTAGTTTTTAGCTTCGAGGAGTCGCCTATGAGTGGTGGCGCACCTAGAGTTAGACAATCTGGACAAGGCTGCTTCACTGACTTGGACCCAGTTTTCATATGTGTTCATGAGAGAGTTTGTTCCTCAGAGCCTCAGGGACGCATGGCACAGAGAGTTTGAGCATTTGTGCCAAGCTACTATGATTGTCTCAGAGTATGCTATCCGTTACACTAGTTTGGCTAGACATGCCCCAGCCTTGGTTTCTACTGTCCACGATAGGGTTCGTCGGTTTATTGAGGGCCTTATTCCTAACATCAGATCTAGCATGGCTTGTGAGTTGTAGATGGATATTTCTTATCAATAGGCGGTGAGAATTGCTAGGAGGAATACGGGTATTCATGCTAGGGAGAGAGAGGAGAGGGAGGCCAAGAGGTCTCGAGAGTCGGGCCATTATTCTGGTGCATGTATCCCAGCTGCAGGTCGTCATGGTAGGGGTTACAAGAGTTGACCTATTCATTCAACTCTTCCAAAAGCCAGTAATGCTCCAGCTCCTCCTAGGCCTCAGGAGCCTTATTATGCACCTCTAATTTCTAGTGCGCTTCCTGCGCGCGGTGCTTTCAACGGTTAGTCTAACAGAGTTGGCCCGAGCTAGTCATAACCACCACATCCTCCCAAGACTTGTTTTGAGTATGGTGACACATGCAATATGGTGAGGGATTGCCCCAAACTTTGGAGAGGTGCACCTCCACAGACTTATCAGACATAGCGTGCCTTGCATAGTTCTCAGGCTATGGTTACAACTCCAGTTGTTACCCCACCTGCTCAGCCAGCTAGAGGTGGAGATCGGGAAGGTAGAGGTCACCCTAGAGGGGAAGGCCAGGCCCGATACTATGCCCTTCATGCCCGTACCAAGGCTTTTGCCTCTGATTCTGTCATCACATGTATTATACTGGTTTGTCACAGAGATGCATCGGTTCTATTCGATCCAGGCTCCACTCATTCTTATGTGTCTTCTTATTTTGCTCCGCATTTGGGTGTATCTCAGGATTCCTTGAGTTCCCCCGTTTATGTTTCTACTCATGTGGGAGATTCTCTTATTGTGAACCGCGTTTATCAGTTGTATTTGATTGCTCTTAGTGGTTTTGAGACCAGAGCCGATTTATTGTTACTCAACATGGTTGACTTTGATATTATCCTGGGCATGTACTGGTTGTCACCCCATTATGCTATTCTTTATTGTCACGCCAAAACTGTGACGCTAGCTATTCTAGGTGTACCGTGTTTGAGTGGAGGGGTGTTTTAGATCACATGCCCAGTAGAGTTATTTCTTTCCTTAAAGCTCAGCGTATGGTTGAGAAGGGGTGTGACGCGTATCTAGCTTATGTGAGAGATGTCAGTATTGATACCCTTGCAGTTGATTCATTCCCAGTAGTATGAGATTTTCTCGATGTGTTCCCATCTAATCTTCCAGGCATGCTGCCTGATATAGATATTTATTTTGGCATTGATCTACTACCAGGCACTCAGCCCTTTTCTATTCCTCCGTATCGTATGGCTCCTCCTGAGTTGAAGGATCAGTTACAAGAATTGCTTGATAAGGGTTTTATTCGACCTAGTGTATCACCTTTGGGTGCTCCTATCTTGTTTGTGAAGAAAAAAGATGGTTCTATGCGTATGTTTATTGATTGTCGCCAATTGAACAAGGATACAGTGAAGAACCATTATCCTTTGCCTCTTATAATGATCTGTTTGACCAGCTTCAGGGTGCACGTGTGTTTTCTAAGATTGACCTGCGCTCAGGTTACCATCAGTTGAAGATTCGAGAGCCAGATATTTTGAAGACTGCTTTCAGGACTCGATATGGTCATTACGAGTTCCTTGTTATGTCATTTGGGCTGACAAATGCCCCAGCAGCTTTTATGCATTTGATGCACAGTGTATTCTGGCCATATCTTGACTCTTTTGTCATTGTTTTTATTGATGACATTCTGGTATATTCCCGAAGTCAGGAAGATCATGAGCAACACCTTAGGATAATGCTTCAGACTCTGAAGGAAAAGAAGTTATATGCAAAGTTCTGAAAATATGAGTTTTGGTTGGATTCCGTGGCATTTTTAGGCCTCGTGATATCGAGTGAGGGTATTCGGGTGGATCCAAAGAAAGTAGAGGCAGTGCAGAGTTGGCTCAGACCGTCCTCAACTATAGAGATATACAGTTTTCTCGATTTGGCGAGTTACTACCGTCATTTTGTGTAGGAGTTTTCATCGATTGCAGCCCCTATGACAGACTGACCTAGAAGTTTGCTCCATTCTAGTGGACGGAAGAGTGTGAGGCGAGCTTTCAGAAGCTCAAGACAGCCTTGACTACGAACCCAATTTTGATATTGCCTACAGGTTTGGGGTCTTATACGGTCTATTGTGATGCCTCGAGGGTTGGCCTCAGAGCGGTGTTGATGCAGGATGGTAGGGTGATTGCCTACGCATCCAGACAGTTGATGATACATGAGAAGAATTACCCTGTCCACGACCTTGAGTTAGATGCCATTATTCACGTCCTGTAGATTTGGCATCATTATCTATAAAGTGTTCCTTGTGAGATTCATACTGAACACCGGAGCCTGCAGCACCTGTTCAAGCAAAAGGATCAAAATTTGCGCCAGAGGAGGTGGTTAGAGTTGCTGAAGGACTATGATATCAGTATTCTATATCACCGGGGCAAGGCCAATATGGTGGCCGATGCTTTGAGTCGTCGGGCGGAGAGTTTAGGGAGTTTGGCTTATCTACCAACATAATAAAGGCCCATGGCGATGGATTTTTAGGCCTTAGCCAGCCAGTTTGTGAGATTGGATCTTTCGGAGCCTATTCGGGTTCTAGCTTACGTGGTTTCTCAATCTTCCTTATTTGTTCGTATTAGGGATGTATGATGACCCTCATTTGCTTGTCCTTAAGGAAACGTTTTAGCATGGTGATGCTAGAGATGTGACCATTGGCGAGGACGGCGTATTGAGGATGTAGGGTCGGGTTTGTGTACATAATGTTGATGGGCTTCAGGAGCTGATTCTAGAGGAGGCCCATAGTTCGCGATATTCCATTCATCCGGGTGCCGCGAAGATGTACCAGGATTTGAGACAACACTATTGGTGGAGACGGATGAATAAAAATATATTTCGGTTTGTAGCTCAGTGCCTCAACTGTCCGCAGGTGAAGTATGAGCACCAGAGACCGGGTGGGTTGCTTCAGTAGATAGATATTCCAGAGTAGAAGTGGGAGCGAATCACCATGGACCTTGTAGTTGGGCTCCCCCAAACTTTGAGAAAGTTCGACGCTGCTTGGGTGATTGTGGATCGGCTGACCATGTCCGCTCATTTTATTATTGTGTGTACTACTTACTCTTTGGAGTGGTTGGCGGAGATTTATATCTGTGAGATTGTTAATCTGCATGGTACTCCAGTGTCCATCATTTCGGATAGAGGTACTTAATTATATCACGATTCTGTAGGGCCGTTCAGCATGAGTTGGGTACTCGGTAGAGTTGAGTTCAACATTTCATCCTCAGACTGATGGGTAGTCCGAGCGCACTATACATATTCTTGAGGATATGCTCCGTGCGTGTATGATGAAGTTTGGAGGGTCTTGGGATCAGTTATTGCCGTTGGCAGAGTTTTATTACAACAATAGTTTATCATTCCAACATTCAGATGGCACCGTATGAGGCTTTAGATGGTAGGCGGTGTAGATCTATGGTCGGTTGGTTCGAGCTAAGTTAGGCTAGATTATTGGGCACAGACTTAGTTCAGGATGCTTTGGAGAATGTTAAGGTGATTCAGGATAGACTCCTTACATCTCAGTCAAGAGAGACGAGCTACGCAGACTGGAAGGTTCATGATGTTTCCTAGATGGTTGGAGAGCGGGTTTTGCTTCGAGTTTCGCCTATGAAAGGCATTATGAGATTTGGGAAGAAAGGGAAGGTAAGTCTGAGGATTATTAGCCCTTTTGAAATATTGAGGCGTGTTTGGGAGGTTGCTTATGAGCTTGCTTTACCTCCCAGCTTGGCAGAAGTTCATCTGGTATTTCATGTTTCAATGCTCCGGAGGTAACATGGTGATCTGTTGCACGTGTTGGATTTCAGTTCAGTCAAGTGGACAAGGATATATCCTATGTTGAGGAGCCAATGGCAATATTGAACAGGCAGGTTAGAAAGCTGAGGTCAAAGAACATTATATCAGTGAAGGTTCATTGGCGCGGTCAACCGGTCGAGGAGGCGACCTGGGAGACCGAGCAGGATATGTGCACCCGTTTCCCTCATCTTTTCACTACTTCAGGTATGTCTCTATCTCGTTCGAGGACGAACAAATGCTTAAGTGTAGGAGGATGTGACGACCTGACCGGTCGTTCTAGGAATTAACGCTTCGATACCCTATTAACTTCTTTCCCCGAGTTTATTTCTGCTACTTTGATTTGCTGGGATGTTCGATTTTGAGTTTCGAAGAATTTTGGGACACTTAGTCCTAAAATGAGAGCTTAAGTGTTGGAAAGTTGATCGTAGTCAGAACAGTGTGAGGACAACCTCAGAATGGAAATTCGATGGTTCCGTTAGCTCCGTTGGATGATTTCGAGCTTAGGGCCATGATCAGATTGTGTTTTGGAGGTCCGTAGCTAATTTAGGCTTGAAAAGCCGAAAGTCAAATTTTTGACGTTTCCTGCCCGATAATGAGATTTTGATCTAAGGGTCTGAATGGAATTTCGAAAGTTGGAGTAGCTCCGTAGTGTTGAATGTGACGTTCTTGCAAATTTTTGGGTCATTCGTACGAGATTTGATAGACTTTTTTATCAAAAGCATAATTTAAGAGTTCTTGGAGTTATTAGGCTTGAATCCTATGTTAAATTGGTGATTTGATGTTGTTGTGAGCATTCCGAAGTATTGAACAAGTTTTAATGATGTCATAGGATGTGTTGGTACATTTGGTTTGAAGTCCCGGGGGCTCGAGTGAGTTCCGGGATGTTTTAGGCCTAAATTCATAGCTGTTGCAGGTCCAGAGGAGTTGCAGATCTCTAAATCCACCAGTGCGGTCCGCATAGGATTTTTTGCTATCGTGGTGGGGGCTTTTCGGCCGCACAAAATCTAGTGCGGTCCGCGGTGAGGAAAGTTTCACTGGTCTGACTTCGTAAGCTCATATATTTTGATCTACAAGGAATTTTGAGATTATTCAAAAACGAAAGTTGTAGCCCTTCGTGTCTAGTTTCCAGTTGCATGTTGTCATGGTAGGGGTTGTACGAGTTATCTATTCATTCAGCTCTTCCAATAGCCAATAATGCTCCAGCTCCTCCTAGGCCTCAGGACCCTTATTATGCACCTCTAATTTCTAGCGCGCCTCCAGCGTGGGGTGCTTTCAAGGGTCAGTCTAGCAGAGTTGGCCCGAGCCAGTCACAACCACCATATCCTCCCAAGGCTTGTTTTGAGTGTGGTGACACATGCCATATGGTGAGGGATTGCCCCAGATTTTGGAGAGGTGCACCTCCACAGACTTCTCAGCCATAGCGTGCCTTGCAGAGTTCTAAGGCTATGGTTACAGCTCTAGTTGTTACCCCACCTGCTTAGCCAGCTAGAGGTGGAGGTCAGGGAGGTAGAGGTCACCCTAGAGGGGGAGGCCAGGCCCGATACTATGCCCTTCCTGCCCGTACCAAGGCTTTTGCCTCTGATTCTGTCATCAAAGGTATTATACTGGTTTGTAACAGAGATGCATTGGTTCTATTTGATCCAGGCTCCAATAATTCTTATGTGTATTCTTATTTTGCTCCACATTTGGGTGTATCTCGGGATTCCTTGAGTTCCCCCGTTTATGTTTCTACTCATGTGGGAGATTCTCTTATTGTGGACCGCATTTATTGGTCGTGTTTGATTGCTCTTAGTGGTTTTAAGACCAGAGCCGATTTATTGTTACTCAACATGGTTGACTTTGATATTATCCTGGGCATGGACTGGTTGTCACCCCATTATGCTATTCTTGATTGTCACGCCAAAACTGTGACGCTAGCTATGCCAGGTGTACCACGTGTTGAGTGGAGGGGTGCTTTAGATCACGCTCCCAGTAGAGTTATTTCTTTCCTTAAATCTCAGCATATGGTTGAGAAGGGGTATGACGCGTATCTAGCTTATGTGAGAGATGTCAGTATTGATACCCTTTCAGTTGATTCAGTCCCAGTAGTACGAGATTTTCACGATGTGTTCCCATCTGATCTTCCAGGCATGCTGCCTGATAGATATATTTATTTTGGCATTGATCTACTGCTGGACACTCAGCCCATTTCTATTCCTCCATATCGTATGGCTCCTCCTGAGTTGAAGGAGTTTAAGGATCAGTTACAAGAATTGCTTGATAAGGGTTTTATTCGACCTAGATTATCACCTTGGGGTGCTCCTATCTTGTTTGTAAAGAAAAAAGATGGTTCTATGCGTATGTTTATTGATTATCGCTAATTGAACAAGGCTACAGTGAAGAACCGTTATCCTTTGCGTCGTATTAATGTTCTGTTTGACCAGCTTTAGGGTGCACACATGTTTTCTAAGATTGACCTACGCTCAGGTTACCATCAGTTGAAGATTCGGGAGTCAGATATTTTGAAGACTGCATTCAGGACTCGATATGGTCATTACGAGTTCCTTTTTATGTCATTTGGGCTGATAGATGCCCCAGCAGCTATTATGCATTTGATGCACAGTGTATTCTGGCCATATCTTGACTCTTTTGTCATTGTTTTTATTGATGACATTCTGGTATATTCCCGGAGTCAGGAAGATCATGAGAAGCACCTGAGGATAGTGCTTCAGACTATGAGGGAAAAGAAGTTATATGCAAAGTTCTCAAAATGTGAGTTTTGGTTGGATTCTGTGGCATACTTAGGCCACGTGATATCGAGTGAGGGTATTCGGGTGGATCCAAAGAAAGTAGAGGCAGTGCAGATTTGGCTCAGACCGTCCTCAACTACAGAGATATGCAATTTTCTCGATTTGGCGGGTTACTACCGTCGTTTTGTGTAGGGGTTTTCATCGATTTTAGCCCCTATGACCAGACTGACCTACAAGGGTGCTCCATTCTAGTGGACGGAAGAGTGTGAGGCAAGCTTTCAGAAGCTCAAGACAACCTTGACTACGAACCCAATTTTGATATTGCCTACAGGTTTGGGGTCTTATACGGTCTATTGTGATGCCTCGAGGGTTTGCCTCAGAGCGATGTTGATGCAGAATGGTAGGGTGATTGCCTACGCATCCAGACAGTTGAAGATACATGAGAAGAATTACCCTGTCCACGACCTTGAGTTAGATGCGATTGTTCACGCCCTGTAGATTTGGCATCATTATCTATAAAGTGTGCCATGTGAGATTCATACTGACCACCGGAGCCTGCAGCACCTGTTCAAGCAAAAGGATCAAAATTTGCACCAGAGGAGGTGGTTAGAGTTGCTGAGAGACTATGATATTAGTATTCTATATCACCGGGGCAAGGCCAATTTGGTGGCCAATGCTTTGAGTTGCCGGGCAGAGAGTTTAGGGAGTTTGGCTTATCTACCAGCATAATAAAGGCCCATGGCGATGGATTTTTAGGCCTTAGCCATCCAGTTTGTGAGATTGGATCTTTCGGACCCTAGTCGGTTTCTAGCTTAAGTGGTTTCTCGGTCTTCCTTATTTGATCGTATCAGGAGCGACTGTATGATGACCCTCATTTGCTTGTCCTTAAGGAAAAGTTTCAGCATGGTGATGCCAGAGATGTGACCATTGGCAAGGATGGAGTTTTGAGGATGTAGGGTCGGGTTTGTGTACCTAATGTTGATGGGCTTCAGGAGCTGATTCTAGAGGAGGCCCATAGTTCGCGATATTCCATTCATCCGGGTGCCGCGAAGATGTACCAGGATTTGAGACAACACTATTGGTGGAGGCGGATGAATAAAAATATAGTTCGGTTTGTAGCTCGGTGCCTCAACTGTCAGCAGGTGAAGTATGAGAACCAGAGACCGGGTGGGTTGCTTCAGCAGATAGATATTCCAGAGTAGAAGTGGGAGCAAATCACCATGGACCTTGTAGTTGGGCTCCCCCAAACTTTGAGAAAGTTCGACGCTGCTTGGGTGATTGTGGATCGGCTGACCATGTCCGCTCATTTCATTATTGTGTGTACTACTTTCTCTTTGGAGTGGTTGGCGGAGATTTATATCTGTGAGATTTTTAATCTACATGGTACTCCAGTGTCCATCATTTCGGATAGAGGTACTTAATTATATCACGATTCTGTAGGGCCGTTCAGCATGAGTTGGGTACTTGGGTAGAGTTGAGTTCAACATTTCACCCTCAGACGGATGGGTAGTCCGAGCGCACTATACATATTCTTGAGGATATGCTCCGTGCGTGTATGATCAAGTTTGGAGGGTCTTAGGATCAGTTATTGCCGTTGGCAGAGTTTTCTTACAACAATAGTTTATCAGTCCAGCATTCAGATGGCACCGTATGAGGCTTTAAATGGTAGGCGGTATAGATCTATGGTCGGTTGGTTCGAGCTAGGTTAGGCTAGATTATTGGGCACAGACTTAGTTCAGGATGCTTTGGAGAATGTTAAGGTGATTCAGGATAGACTCCAGACATCCTACTCCAGAGAGACGAGCTACGCAGAACGGAAGGTTCATGATGTTTCCTAGATGGTTGGAGAGCGGGTTTTGCTTCGGGTTTTGCCTATGAAAGGCATTATGAGATTTGGGAAGAAAGGGAAGGTAAGTCTGAGGATTATTAGCACTTTTGAAATATTGAGGCGTGTTTGGGAGGTTGCTTATGAGCTTGCTTTACCTCCCAGCTTGGCAGAAGTTCATCCGGTATTTCATGTTTCAATGCTCTAGAGTTATCACGGTGATCCGTCGCACGTGTTGGATTTCAGTTCAGTCCAGTTGGACAAGGATATATCCTGGAGCCAGTGGCAATATTGATCAGGTAGGTTAGAAAGCTGAGGTCAAAGAACATTGTATCAGTGAAGGTTCAGTAGCGCGGTCAGCCGGTCGAGGAGGCGACCTGGGAGACCGAGTAGGATATGTGCACCCATTTCCCTCATCTTTTCACTACTTCCGGTATGTCTCTATCTCGTTCGAGGATGAACAAATGTTTAAGTGTAGGAAGATGTGACGACCCGACCGGCCGTCTTAGGAATTAACGCTCCGATACCTTATTAACTTCTTTCCCCGAGTTTATTTCTGCTACTTTGATTTGCTGGGATGTTCGATTTTGAGTTTCGAAGAGTTTTGGGACATTAGTCCCAAAATGAGAGCTTAAGTGTTGGAAAGTTGACCGTAATCGGAACAGTGTGAGGACAACCTCAGAATGGAAATCTGATGGTTCCGTTAGCTCCGTTGGTTGATTTCGAGCTTAGGGGCGTAATCAGATTGTGTTTTGGAGGTTCGTAGCTAATTTAGGCTTGAAAAGCCGAAAGTCAAATTTTTGAAGTTTCCTGCCCGATAATGAGATTTTGATCTAAGGTTCTGAATGGAATTCCGAAAGTTGGAGTAGCTCCGTAGTGTTGAATGTGACATGTTTGCAAATTTTCGGGTCATTCGTACAAGATTTGATAAACTTTTTGATCGAAAGCATAATTTACGAGTTCTTGGAGTTACTAGGCTTGAATCCTATGTTAAATTAGTGATTTGATGTTGTTGTGAGCATTCCGAAGTCTTGAACAATTTTGAATGATCTCATAGGATGTGTTGGTACATTTGGTTTGAAGTCCTGGGGGCTCGGGTGAGTTTCGGAATGTTTTAGGCCTAAAATAATAGCTGTTGCAGGTCTGGAGGAGTTGCAGACCTCTGAATCCACCAGTGCGGTCTGCACACGATTTTTTGCTGCCACGGTGGGGGCTTTGCGGCCGCACAAAATCTAGTGCGGTCCGCGATGAGGAAAGTTTCACTGGTCTGACTTCATAAGCTCATATATTTTGATCTACAAGGAATTTTGAGATTATTCAAAAACAAAAGTTGTATCCCTTCGTGTCTAATTTCCAGAAAGGTAGAGAAATAACAATTTGGACATTTGTAGAGAATGTTATGGCCAAAATACTAAAGTCTGTCACTGCAGTCATATCCTCCGCGGACAACACTGGTTTTTATGAGATCAGAAGTGGTGGAGATCCGGGAGGTGCACTAAAAATACGAGGTTTAGAGTTTTATTTCATATTTTGACCTAGAGAGCTCGGATTTTGGCGATTTTTTGAAGGTTTTTTAAGAAATTTATTGGGGTAAGTGATTCTAACTCGGATTTGGCTAGAGTACATGAATCTATAATTGAATTCATCATTTAATTCGTAATTTGGGATAGAATTTGGGAAGAAAATTCGTGAAATCTTTCAAAAATGTAAAATGATGATTTGAAGGAACAAATGGTATCGGAATTGGATAATTTTGGTATGGTTAGACTCGTGAGAGTATGAGGCTTCTAAAAATGTAACCCAATTCTAAGACATGGGCCCGAGGGGAATTATAGTTATTTTACCTAATTTCGCGTATTACCTTAGAATTTAGTTGTAGAATCAGTTACTTGAAGTGTTATTTACATTATGAAATTGAATTGAATAGATTTGGGCCATTTGGAGTGGAATACTCATTGCAAGAACGTGGTCTCGGTTGATTTTTGAGCTGGTTCGAGGTAAGTGGCTTATCTAAGCTTGTGTGGGGGACCTTTCCCTTAGGATTTGATATATTTGGTAATTGAAATGCCTTGTACGTGAGGTGACGAGTGCGTACTTGTGCAAATTGTTGGAAATCCGATTTTCTTTAAGTGTTTATTAGTATGTTTCTTTCCCTGTTTTTATTACTTGTACTATTAAGCATGATCTTAGCTTAGGAAAGCATGTCTAAGTGATTTAATTGCTCTAATTGTTCAACCTGCTTACCTAAATTATGTGCAGCATGCTAGGCTAGAATCGCTTGCTTACCTTAATATGAGATTTTCCATTTCTGTATAATTTCCTATTGCTGCTGCGTAATTATTTTGGGACTACGGATGTGGCATTCCGGTAGCCCCCTTGTCTGTTTATTTTGGGACTACGGATGTGGGATTCCAGTAGCTCCCCCTTCTCTATTTCTTTTGGGACTACGGATGTGGGAGTTCATCAGTTCCCCCTTGTCTGTTTATTTTGGGACTATGGATGTGGGATTTCGGTAGATCCCCCTGTACAGTTAAACGGAACTACGGGAATGCACCCGGTAGATCCCCCTAATACTCGGTATTTATATTTGGGACTACAGAATGGGATTCCGGTAAATCCCTACGCACTATGAGTTGGATTATGGATGGTATCCCGTGAGATTTATCGGATATGTGTATTTGGGACTACAGGACGGTATCCTGGGAGATCCCCGACTTGTTATTATTGGTGCTAAGCTGTCTTTTGCTTCCGTGTTTTATCTTGCTTCTGTATAGTTGCTGTTGTCCTATATATTTTGTGTTATTTTCACTATTGTATTTATTTTTATTGTTCTGTTCTATACTGTTGAACTTTATATTTTTGTTTAATCTCAGTAGGGCCCTAACCTTCCTCATCACTACCCAACCGAGATTAGGATTGACACTTACTTAGTACCGCTGTGGTGTACTTATGCTCTTTCTATGCATATTTTTCGTATGCAGATCCAGGTGCATTGATTCAGTCTTACTATCATTGAGGTGAGGCAACTGCTCTAGAGACTTTCAGGTACATCTGCCACGTCCGCAGACCGAGGAGTCCCTTTCTATTCCAGCTTTTAAACATTTGCCCTTTTGTATTTATTTTCCTTGTTAGATATTCTGGAGTTAGAAATTATTAGATATCCAAAGACTTGTGTTTCCATGAGTCTCCAGGTTTTGGGATAGTGTACTTGGTTCTGAGAAATGTTGTGTTGTATATGCCGGGCGACATTATAACTATTGCTTTTATTCAGTTGTTTTTGGCTTGATTTACTAGTTCAGCAAGTTTTCATTTATTTTCCGTATTCGTTAGGCTTACCTAGTCGTAAAGACTAGGTGCCGTCACGACAGTTCACGGAAGGCAAACTGGGGTCATGACAAGTAGTAAGTACCCATTAGCTTAGAATTATTTTCTAGCTAAAGTTTAGATGATTATTTGGATATATGTGCATTAATTTCAGATTTTTATGTTATTCTTATATGCCATTTTCATGTTGAAAATTCATGAAGGATCAAGAACCTTTATAAATACTTCTGAATGTTTATCTTATTCTTATGCCATGCCTTAAATTTAAGGATACCAGTATGAGTATGTATAAAATATTTAGACTTGAAAAGTCACAAGAAGAAATTTTAGAAAGAAAAGATTTTTGGGAGTATCTTTTATTCTGAGAAGGGATCATCGTCTAAGCCTAGGATCCTGACCAAGACGTTGACTTCCTAAAACTACTTGTGCCAAAGTAGGGAGCACACGAGCCGAGGGTCTCATTCATGAGAATTTACTTAGCCATGCTAAGGTACGAGACATGAGCACTGAGAACCATGAAGTGAGTGGCACCTCGTGCATTGAGCCTATTCGATTAGGTTGGGATCGAACCCGTACCGATCACACAGTGACTGATACAGAATTAAGTCAGGATAGCTGGAATTCCCAAAGTATAAAGTGAAGTATTTTGTTATAAGAAAGTAAAAAGAAAAGAAAATCTTTTAGAATATTCATAAACTGCTGCTATGCAATTATTTAGAATTATTCTTATAAGCTTTATGTTTTAGATGCATTTAGAACCTTTGCTCATAATGTATATGTTATTAAAGTTTCGCCCCCTGTTGTTGACACTCACTGAGTACAATGGATGATACTAAAGTTCTCTTTTGGAAACCTACGTTGATCTGCGGTACAACGTAGGAATCGGATTTGCAGGCGAGTAGGCTACGAGTTAGGACTTCCTTCTTTTCCTGTGCTATTGGTGAGCTCCACTTTTGTTCGTGGAGTATTCCTTAGAGGCATCTTTATTTAGTTATTTCTTTGTTACTTAGAAAACTAGCCAGAAAATCTCATGTCCTGAGCAATGCGTCAGTTTATCAGTAGAAGTTTCATAGACATAGTCGTTGGTTTAAGATTCAGATGTTTTTGATAATAACTTAGCAATATTTTATTGGTTACTATGAATAAAGTTTTGAAGTTGATTTATTTAAATGTTTAAATTAATCAAAAGTATTTGGTTAGAGTATTGCCTTGTTGCATATAAAGTTTGGAGTTATAATAGATTTGATAAGCAGAGATAGTTCGCTCGGTCATGTTTAGTGATCGAGTCCCGGTCTCGACTTGTTCAGAAAATGGGTCGTGACAGTACACGGGCTATTTATTGTAAAATTCCAAATTTACTGAGTAATAACCTATCTCATCTTAATTTAGTTATAACAACATATGTAGTTATCCTGTTTAGCCTAGTACGACATGTTTACGTCTGTTAAACGCCTATCTAAACTTTGTGCAACACGCTTAGTGGATTTCTTGCTTCTTCCTTGACTTGTACTTAGTCTGAATTATAGGATTTCTTGCTGTAACTGTTATTTCCATTGTTTTGTGCTATGTATTTACTTTGGGACTACGAGACGATATCCGGGAGATCCCTTATGTATATTACTTTGGGACTACGGGACGGTATCCCGGGAGATACCCCTGTATATTAACTTTGGGACTACGGGACCGTATCTGGAGAGATCCCACTGCATATTTACTTTTGGGACTACGAGACGGTATCTTGGGAGATCCCCTGTTGTTTTATTCCTGTGTACTTTAATATTCTTTTGTGATTTCTTCTTTGTTAAATTCCAGTCTCTTATTACACTGCCGTATTTTATTCTGCCTTATTTATTATATATATACCAATAGGATCATGAACTGACCTTGCCACTACTCAACCGAGGTTAGGCTTGGCACTTACTGGGTACCGTTGTGGTATACTCATGATATTTTTCTGCACATGTTTATGTGCAGATCTAGGTACCTCATATCAGCCACGTCATCAGTGAGCAAAGATAGTTTGGAGACTTCAAGATATATCTATCATGCCCGCAGACCTCGGAGCCCCCCTTTATTCCATCATATGTCATTTACCTTTCCGTACTTTGTCTTAGACTTTGGTGTATAGAGATACTAGTTTTCTTCTACAGCTTGTGACTTATGATGTTCCGGGTTTTGAAAAACACTATGTATCCTCGAGTGTTAGTAATGTACATGCTGAGCGGCATTTTTATCAGATATTTTATTACCTGTTGTAGCTAGTTGTTAGAGTTTTGCTTTCATTTTTGGTTATTTTTGCAAATGTTAAGTTTACCTAGTCGTAGACACTATGTGTAGTCAGGACATGTCGCGGAGGGAGGATTGGTCGTGGCAATGCATGTTTCCAAATTCTATATCAACAAATTAATTGAAGGGAATAATAAAATTAAATCTTTAAAGACATGTGATTCCAAATCATGCATATAACTCTAGCTTTGTTATATGTGATCATCACATAATAAACATCTATCCTAACATTCATATATATATATATATTGAATTTCATAAATCAAAAGGATAGATAAATAAAGTGAGTAGGGAAAAAGAAAGTAGAACCTGAATTTCTCTGTTGCAACTTTCTTCTTTGACGTGAATAAAAGAATTCAAACACTGACTTTTTCTTAGAAAATGACATCTTCCACTAACTTTTGATAGAATGTGCGGATAATATTTTATATTATCTTTCTGATGGAAAAATTATTTCCTTTACTTTGGTGTAGACTCAACGATGTTTGTGAGTCACCGATTCACACAAACGGTGTACTTTTTGGGTTCTAACTTCTATATCTTCATTTTAGAACTAATTACAATAATTACTCAAAACCCCAATGTCACGTTATCAAATCTTCAAGCAATTCACAAGACATATTGCGTCATGATGCTTCTTCGGTCGTGTCATTTTGTTTGCTCACTCCTTTGATAATTTAGAGACCAAAATCGAGAATAGTATGTCAAATATCACAGTCGAGGTCAGTTTTATCCGGACAATTTACTATAATTATATAACGTTTACCGGGCTTCTTCCCTTTCTGAATCACCCATGCAAAATTAAATTGCTTGCCCAATGCTATTTGGTTTTAAACCAAAACGGATGACGAGACTAGAAGTTGGATCCGGATTGTTCTTCTTTCTTCTTGAAACAACCTTTTTAATGATGTAGACCAAGTTCTCGTAGTGCATTCTTGGTTTCCAAAATTAATTCCTACCAAAGGAAATGGAAGAATGTAGTTTCGAAATGGATTCCTCCAATAATTTTTTTGGACCAACTTGTATACGGTAAAAATCTGAGGGTTCGATTTTATGTTCATTATGGCACTTTGCGAGACCGCCTTTGAAGTCTCGAGGACCAGTTTGAGGTTCGACTCCGAGGGTTCTTAATGATCGACCTCGAGGTAGTGCAAATCAAAGGCTATGATGGACAAACAGGAAGTTCCCAAGACACGTGATTTAAGCTGACCAAGTCTATTAGGCTAGTTTAAGCCCGTACCATGGCATTAAATGGTTGTACCAGCCTCATATCTTTGTAATAAATGCATTTGTATTATATTGAGATTCTCCCTCTTATATAAAGGGGACCCTTGTCATTTTGTAGCACAAATACAAGAATATTCTCTGCTCTCTAACTTAAACACATTCTCCCATTAATTCTACGGAAAATGGCCTGATATATCCCTCTACTTTGTTTTATTATTCAATCATGTCCCTCATTATACTTTCCATCTAAGTTTACTCCTACCGTCCTTCAAAGTTATATATTTACCCCTATTTTAACGGCCGGGACACGTGGTACATTCTGAATACGGAAAAGGGCCTGATATATCCCTATACTTTATTTTATTGTTCAATTATATCTCTCGTTATACTTTCCGTCCAAGTTTACCCTGCCGTCCATCAAAGTTCTATATTTGCCCCTATTTTAACTACCAGGACACGTGGTATATTTTAGGAGAAAGAACCAGTACAAAAATAAAAAACTCCAAACCGCCCTAGAACCCATGACCCGCATGCTCGTTTTTCCTCTCTTAATTTTTTTCCAAACTTCTCTCAAATAAAAACTTTTAATCCGTGTAAGAGATTATCTTAGTCTGACAAAGAAATGAGGTTCAAAGACACAAGGTTCTGTCATCTCTTTGCTTGTTGCCAACATTTTTTTCTTTACTTCTATTTTTTTACTCCTCACTCCCTTACATTTTTTTCTTCCTTTTGTTATCACTGAATAAAACTCCACCTTTGAAAACAAAACTGCTCGAAGTCGCCCACAATTCCTTGCATATGTATTTTCTTTCAATCTCATTGATTTAAGAAAAAATTGAAATAGGTGTGGCAGATAATTTGAAACTTCAGATGGGCTTGATGAAATTCTTTCTCCGGCGATCTCAAAACAACGATAGGAGGTTGGGTCCAATTTCGAACAGTTCAATGAAGCTGGGGAAGTAATTTCTACGACTAAAATAAATATAGTAAGATTTTATACATGCCCAAGTACTCAACACCATTCACGAATTCACGCCGACGCCGGAAATTGTGTCTTTGAACCTCATCTCTTTGTCAGACTAAGATAATCTCTTACACAGATTAAAAGTAAGTTTGGAAAAAAAATTAAGAGAGGAAAAACAAGCATGTGGGTCATGGGTTCTAGGGCGATAGTTTTTTTGTTTTTGTACTGGTTCTTTCTCCTAAAATATGCCACGTGTCCCGACCGTTAAAATAAAGGGAAATATAGAACTTTGATGGACGACAGGGGTAAACTTGGACGGAAAGTATAACGAGAGATAGGATTGAACAATAAAATAAAGTATAGGGATATATCACATCCTTTTCCGTATTTAAAATATGCCACATGTCCCAGCCGTTAAAATAGGGGCAAATATAGAACTTTGATGGACGGTAGAAGTAAACTTGGATGGAAAGTATAACGGGGGACAGGATTGAACAATAAAATAAAGTAGAGGGATATATCAAGTCTTTTCCGTTGATTCGATTGCTTACATTTATTACATTTCTTGCATTTATTGTGCTTCATTATTTTTTCTTCATTTATTGTTCATTATTGATCACAAAGAGCTCTTATCAAAGCTCTTAGAATTTTTAGTTGTTCATCGGCTGTCCATAGCTTAGTATCCAGCTCGACCTCGAGGCCCCGATTCTCAGCCACTCGATTTGCCTAAACATACTGCTTTCGAGTTCTTACCTTATTTTCTAGTCTCACACTTAACATCTATTTCCTAACAACTAACATAAAAATAGATCACGTATAAATCAAATCTAATTATAATTAGCTTTTCAAGATAAATAGTTTGGCACCCACCGTGGGGCTAAAAATAATAGTGATTGTTTTCTTGCTGGTTTACTATATACCGCAAGTTATCTTTCACGTTTTTTCTTGTTCAAGAATCTTTGATTTCAGGTCACAATGTCTAACTTAGTGAATGCATATGAAAACAACGGTCTTGAGGACCATGGAGAGAATGGTATAGCTGTTCCAGGTATTGGTATACTATTACGAAACTTTGAGGATGCATCAGACCGAATCCCAGCGGATGTGGTCTCATGCGATGCCCAACACGTCCATATAAGCTCCCACGCTAACAAGAGCATATGTCATGGTGACCAACAAGAAGCTTAGAAAACCCTAGCCTGGGAGGAACAAGAGGTTAGCCTTCATGTTATTTTTAAGATGTTGCAGGCACAACAACTGGCAATTGCTCAACTGCAAAGCCACCAAAAAACCCCAAGTACAGCGGCCCAAAAAACGGCCCCTTAGAACGAACAGGTACCTGAAAGGTCAAGCAACAATGGGTCAGCAGCTGATCCCGCTATTATGAAGATACTAGAGGACCTTACAAAGAGAATTGAGTCAGACGAGAAGATGATAGAAGCCAACGACAAAAAAGGTAGAGACCTAAAACCCATGGGTCGATCAGATTTCGGGTGCACCCCCGATCCTGAAGGTTGTAGACTCAAAAAAGTTCGTGCAAAAGCCATTCCCACAAAATGCCGCTCCAAAGCCTATCCCAAAGAAATTCAAAATGCCTGATCTTCCGAAGTACAACGGAACCTCGGACCCCAATGAGCACGTCACAACCTACACTTTTGCGGTAAAGCGCAATGACCTAAAGGACGACGAAATCGAATCTGTCCTGCTAAAAAAGTTCGAAGAAACATTTTCAAAAGGGGCCATGATGTGGTATCACAACCTATTCCCGAATTTGATAGACTCATTTGCCATATTGGAAGATTCTTTTATAAAGTCACTTACCGGTGCCATCAAGGTAGCTACAAGGAAATCCAGCGTCTTCAAAATCAAACAAATAGAAAATGAGATGCTTCGAGAGTTCGTATCTCTCTTTCAAATGGAACTAATGGAATTACCGCCAGTCTCCGATGATTGGACAGTGCAGGCCTTCACTCAAGGTTTGAACGAACGAAGCTCGGTGGCTTCGAAGCAACTAAAGAAGAACTTGGTTGAATATCCCACCGTGACTTGGTCGGATGTTCACAACCGATATCAATCAAATATTAGGGTCAAGGACGACCAAGTAGGAGCCCTCTCGGGCTCAGTATATCCTAGAAGGATCCTAGCAAATGAGCTAAAACCAAACAAGGAAAGATCCGAACCATACACTGAATATAGAAGAAATGCCCCAAGGCATAACATACACCGAAATGATCGAAGAATGGATCGAGGTCAAAATCCTCGGGGAATTGTAAGCAGAGTCGGATTCGACAGGCACACAGGACCGACAGAGGCACCCTCCCTATCTAAATACAACTTCAACGTTGACATTGCAGACTCATATTCGCCATCGGCAAAATCAGTGACACCAGGTGGCCAAGACTTGTGCCATCAAATCCGTTGTAAAGGAACCCAAACTTGTCACACCTCCTTTTTACACTACACCCCGCGAAGGGCATAATAAAGGAGTTTTTCCACTTTAAGGACAATCGAAATGGGATTTGTTATTTTTATTTCAGAGTCACCACTTGGGAGATTAATGGTGTCCCAAGTCACCGATTGAATCTCGAACCGAGGAAATATGGCTCTGTTAACAGTCCGCGAACCAGAAATCCAGATAAGGAATTCTGTTAACTCGGGAGAAGGTGTTAGGCACTCCCGAATTCCGTGGTTCTAGCACGGTCGCTCAACTGTTGTAATTATTTTTATCTGATTTCTATATATTCCATTTTTTATGCGCATTTATTAATAATCCGTTTTATTATTGAATTTAATAAGAATTGCAACGTCGTGAAAATGTATTTCGGACCACACCATACCAGTACGCCTGTAGCCTTTAACACATTTCGACTTCGTTGAGATTTGGATTTGGGTCACATAAATGTGCACCCCGTACTTAAGAAAGTATATTATTATAAATCGCGCCTAAAGCATCTACGTATATGTTAACTTTGGGAAAGACCGTGAACTTCGTTAAACGATCCTTCCAAGTCTAAAATTTTTACAAGCAATT
>MU695201.1:13583-27903 GCA_026770625.1 Nicotiana glauca | reverse complement strand
AATTATCATCCTTGCATTAGAATTCTATACCCGTTAATTAGTCACCTAGGCAAGTGCTACAACCCTAGTGCTTTTCTCTTATTGCATACAAATAGCATCATTACTTAGCATAATTTAGTTTACAATTGTAGTTGATAAATTTAGTGGATAAACCAAAAAATGATAGAAGCAAAATTAGGAGCCAAAACACCTTCATAGACTTCACAAATACTCAACTCCCATAACTAGCTCCCTGAGGAAATTCACCCCCAAACCACTATCGGGTAAAAGTTGTTAGCGCCCACTCTTCCCAAGGGTTGAGTCTGCAGTGATCACCCACGTGCCCGGAATCCAAAACTTTTCGAAGATAAAGTTTACCCATAACCTTAGGAACTCAAATATATTATTTTCTCTTAATTCCATACTCAAATCGTGGCTAAAATCCAAGATTATAATTTTTTAGGTTTTCAACCAAAACCTCAATATTTACCCTAATTTCCATGCTTAAAGCCATATATAATTGATATATTCAACTCAAGAGTGGTGGGGATAACTTACCTTAAAATAGATGACGAAAATCCCCTCATTGAAGCTCGCAACAATTGCCCCAAGCCATGAGAAATATGATAGAAATGGCCAATTCCCGACTTTAAAATGATATTCTGCCTCCAGGGATTTCCGCTTCTGCGGAAAAATCCCGCTTCTGCGATCCCGCTTCCGCTGAAAATAATTCGCTTCTGCGGTCCCTGGGCTCTAGCCCTTTTTCGTATCTGCGATAGCTTAACCGCTTTTGCGGATAGAAGGCCGCTTCTGCGATCCTGGGCTGCCTCCCATCTAACCGCTTCTGCGGCTTCTTTCACGCTTCTGCGGGGCCGCTTCTACGGTCCCATCACTGCAGAAGCGGAAATACCAGCAACTCAGCTATTTTCAAAAATCCATTTTCGATCCGTTAACCACCCGGAATCCACCCAAGGCCCCCGGGACCCCAACCAATCTCAAAACACATTATGGACCTTCTCGAGGCCTCAAATCACATCAAACAACGTTGAAACCAAGAATCACACCCCGATTCAAGCTTTATGAACTTTGAACTTTTTCAACTTCTATTTCCGATGCTTAAACCTATCAAATCACGTTCGATTGACCTCAAATTTTGCACACAAATCACATTCGACATTACGGACCTACTCCAACTTTCGAAATCGAATTCCGACCCTGATATTAAAAAGTCAACCTCCGATCAAACTTCTCAAAAACCTTCAAATTTCTATTTTTAGCCAAATGGCTTTAGAATGACCTATGGACCTCCGAATTCACTTTCGATCGCGCTCCCAACTCCAGAATCACCATACAGAGCTACTCCCAGTCTCGAAATCCTAAACGGACATCGATAATGCTGAAATGCACTCCAAGCCAAACTTAAGAAATTTCTTCCAAAATGCTAATTACCATAATAGGCGCCAAAACGCTCCGGGGTCATCCAAAACCCGATCCGGGCATACGCCCAAGTCCGATATCATCATACGAACCTGCTGGAACCCTCAGATCCTGATTTCGAGGCCGTTTACTCAAAACTCCAATCCTAGTTCATTCTTTCAACTTTAATCTGCTCAAATGAGAATTTTCATTTAAATTTAACTCCGATCTTCCTGAATTTAAATTCCGACCATGCGAACAAGTCACAATACCTGAAATGAAGCTGCTCATGGCCTCAGACTGCTGAACGACGTGCTAGGGCTCGAAACGACCAGTAGGGTCATTACATTCTTTACCACTTAAACATACGTTCATCCTCTAATGTGCTGAGAACTACACTGGAGTAGTCTGAAATTACTGTTAAGCACCTCAAGCGCCTTCCCATGTTATCACAACCCAATTGAGCACATTAGCTCAGTAAGTTCTGAAGATACTCCCTTTTATTCAAGCAATTAAGCCTTAGAGCCCAATTCCACATCCGGAATTCTATGCCCAGCCTGTTTCCACCATACGATCATGAATCAATCACTATACGCTGTACTCAAACATGACTGCATAAATCCACTGAATTCACACTTTGCATCACTTTACTCATAGGACCACAATAACATTTCTGTTTGAATTAATCGAAATTCCACGAATCTGATGCTCCCATTGCACCTCATGACCTACATAGTTCTTACTATAACTATTACAACACCGCCACGACGGATAAGATGCCGGAATTCGTAATCAACTGCCGAGTTAACCAATCATCGAGTCCATACTTCTGACAAGAAACATTACCACATTCTGAACCAAATAATGATCTTCGCTCCTTAATATACTTCATATAATCAGATGGCACTGATCCTAAATCCCCCAATCTCATTTTACCCAGTATGAACTGCTCAGGAAATAAGCCATTTCGAATGCGATCAAAAGTCTCATATGATGCCACAATGTGCCAAAAGGCCACCAATCCGAACACAACACAACCGAAAATTGAACTCTGGAAGGAATTACCTAACTCTCGCACTACTATGGACTTTCCTTAGAAAATAGGAAGCGAAACACACAAAGAAAATAACATATAGAGGACCAGACTCGACATCACACTGTTGCGGCGCGTAACCCGATCTAGATAACATACCCATGGCGGTGTGCCACCCGATCCACACATAGATCTCACATAAGGAGATTGCACTTCGAGCTAAATCTGCTCATTACAATAAAAATATCAAATTTCGATTGCAAGCACGCTAAGTGCATAATACCATCCCTGAGAAAACACATAGCGCTATAGGCTACAAAACTCAAGCACAACTGAGGTGTGATAAAAGATCTAAATCTCAAGAGCCATCGTGCTCACATAACATCATCGCAACGTGGAACCTCAACACATTACTAAGCCATCTTACCACTCATACAACGCAATACATCATTACCTGGAATAACTGATGACAAAATAACACCTCGACTATTCCTCCATAGGGAATGCTCACTGAAATGAACACAACGGGCTTGATACAAAGCCCTGTTCACAAATAAATCAATCCACCGATATCAAGCCGATTTCTGATTGCACCCACTTGGCCAATAACCTTTCAAAGGTCCATAGTAAACCCCTTTTGCCTCATATCACATAAGAATAACCATCATAACCGGAGCAACATCCTCAGTTCATAACCCAATATACAAAGTGCCCTCCAGGCATAAATTCTCAAATTAATGATATTACCACAATCTTCATACTTGGTTTAAATCTTTAGCCAATCAAGTGACTACATGTCATACTTATACAATCTTTCCATGGGACACGCTCCCACAATCTTCCAAAATAAATAACGGGTCTGCACATCTAAACCATCGGACGCACTAACGCTGAAAAGCGATCCAGAATCCTTAACCAGGATGCCAAAACCTCTTCCTCAACACATC
Source organism: Nicotiana glauca (assembly GCA_026770625.1). Classification (NCBI taxonomy): domain Eukaryota; kingdom Viridiplantae; phylum Streptophyta; class Magnoliopsida; order Solanales; family Solanaceae; genus Nicotiana; species Nicotiana glauca. The sequence continues at coordinate 24,528 of MU695201.1, read as the reverse complement.
GATCTAAGGTGACGCTGAGGACAATTCCAATTTAGTCAAATCATTCAACCCTTTCCTTGCTCATCGGAGCCCGTGACATCCTTGTCAACACCGAACTGCAACCTTGATCCTCACTTCGTATTTCCATGCTACTCACTGTACCCAATGTGCCAACATACGATAGAACACGATTTTTCATCATAACTCCGAAATCATTAATATTTTTACACTTCAGCATATACGAACTTTTCACTTAACTCACTTCAGGAGAATCATAGCAATACTCAGGTAATTTTCCATAACCGTAGAATGTGCAAATCTGCAAGTAGTGATCCAAGCCATTATAGTTCTTCTGTAATCTACTTCCACATAACAAGCCACAACAGGAGAATGCCCCTGATAAATCATCAATCATGGCGGCCGACAGGCCTCACACATACCCTCACAATTCATACACGTAACTTGATCTCGCGGACCGAACTGATCACTGGCCCCAATATGCCAATTCAACTATGGCTAGTCAATTTAGCTTCTTCCAATTCCTCCTTGCTTGCCTTAAAAATAAGACTAACTCCATTCAATACATAACTTACTCCATCTACACTTACCCCGAGTGTCCTTGAATCATGAGACCAGACTATTTCAAATCCCTCGAACCATTTCATATCTTTCAAATGCTACACCACAAGTCAAAATTTCATATAACATTCAGTGCCTCTTCCTATAAACTGCTACAAAGCTTGATTCTTAACTGTACTTATAGGCTTGAAATCATCGGGCACCACATTTTAACTTCAAAATTCACTGGGACCATTATTGAGAGTCACCCACTCTAACTTGGTCCCGAACATAACTCACTCCATAGATCTTATAACACATGAATACTCTCTCGGCGAGGCACTTGCAAAAATCACTTTCTCTGAAACTTGTATCCATACAAGGCATAAATCCTGAACCTTTTTCCAAGTCCGGACATGAGCCAATAAGGCCAACCATCGCATTCCTCCAACAATTCATTTGCTCGAATTACCACTTATGGTCTTTTCTCATAGCTGAAATAATCCATCAATATGCGAATAACCAGAAATCACGCAAGTAGTTAATCATACAGCCCAATCACAAGCGGTGGGACTCTCCCACTTAGCTTGAAGCCATCATTTCACCATTCTTGAGTTTGCCCGACTCTCTGTATAATTTCATCATTTCATTATTTCATCGGAATCTTCCTGTACATCCCCATCTTTCATATTTTGAGACATCATCCACATTCGCACGATCGATCTCTTTGTTGAACAAATAATATAATTCCTTGCAGAAGCTTTGCCAACCACGCGACCGCTAATCTGCTCATGGGGAATAACCTACCTAGGGGAATCACCTCTCGACATCTTCCCCCGCCGCTACACGGGGTACATTCACTGTGACACCAATAGCCCATCCTGAGTCCGAGCTCACCTTCCAACTGCACAAGTCCATTCGCCCCTCGCGGACTTCAATTAAATGTGCAGCAACATCCTTCCAATTCAGGGTTATGCTGCACCCTCCTTCATTTCAAGCAGCTCCTTTCCGCCATATCAATCTTCTGCCGCATAATATCCCATACTTCATATCATACCTGCAGGCTTCAACCACCAATCATTAAAATCTCCCCAATTCGATCCAAACTCACTTTAAGGCGCGTAGTCATCCTACTAACAAGCCCATATGCAACCCTCGCCACTCTCCCACTTTGGCAGAACTCATCTCTTTAATTAACCACTCGACCTTGCTCATCATACTTGGCTTTCCAGAAGTTTTAAACACCACCTGACACTTCCCACATGTCCTTCCTCATACTTTACTGCTCAATTGTCGCCTTAAATGAAATCTATCTTCGTGGAACTTGAATCCACCATTGCTGCTAACTTTAAACCTTTCCAAAAGTCATCTTTATTGAGCCGTCTACATTAGAAATTCTGATTCGATCTTAAACCACCGCATAATGCGATATCTGATAGTTGTAACTCCAATATTATTTCACAATATCCTGCCATTAAGGCAGATTGTAGCATATTATAACACCGACAAACTTAGAACATCCAATTAGGACAACAGCACCCCAATGTAGAGGAGAACTCCACCAAGCTTGCAATTACCACGTTTCATTACTTCCACCAGTCCACTTCTGACCATCATCAGTTCGTTTGACTTTCCCCTGCCGGGAATAAAATACTGAATCCCTTGATTACACACTGAGTAAACCTCCCTTCCATTCATTAACTACCTGACACGTGGGCAAACGTACCACCATCACAGCAACACTGCGAAATAATTGCTCATAAGCATCATGGCAACATGTGCCTAGCCTCAGGGCTCTTAGAAGTTCTGTCACTGCGCTGAAACAATAGAATATCCCTCCAAAGCTCGACTATAATAGTCCAATTAGCTATACCGGGAAAATCATCCCGCACCACATTTGTAGTGCCATTACAATCCTTAAATTTTCAATTTATAACAAGCGCTCGCGTAAGATTGAGTAGGAAGAAATCAAAGTCATACGCCTCAAAGGAATCGAATCGCACGATAAAGAAATCAAGAAAGAAAGTACTCCTAACAGTCCTGCAGCCTCCCGAGGATAAGTACAGTCGTCTCCTACCGATCCGCAAGACTCTACTAGAATTGCTCATGACTCGTGAGGCCGAGGGGAACCTAGTGCTCTGATACCATGTTGTCACGACCCAAAATCCACTAAGGGTCGTGGTGGGGCCGTACACCTCTGTCAGGCCAGCCAACTAACTTATCAATTAATTCCTCTTTTAATACCTTTGAAAATCTAAGGTTTTTCCTTCCTCTTAATAAATAAAAGTTCACTACTAGAATTCAAATTTAAATAATAACCATTAGTACAAACCCGTTGTAAACTATCCCAGAAACCCAGTGTCACAAGTGCATGAGCGACTACTGATAAGAGAAATAAAATACAACATCTGCCCGGAATATAGTGGACGGAAAGTAAATACAGTACATTGGAAGGAACTACTCCAGCTGCGGTCACCTCAATGATGCAACTCACCTAGCCCCAGCGTCATCCATGCTACTACGCCCAATAGGCTGCTAGAGGTATATATACCTGTGCAACAAAATGCACAGAAGTGTAGTATGAGCACGTGATCAACATGTACTCAGTGAGTGTCCCGCCTAATCCCGAAGGGGTAGAGACGAGAGGGTCAACTTTGACACACTCTAGTGGTCCAACGTTATTTATTCTCAATATACATATCAAACAGTGGATTTATTTTCTAACATGATTTTTATCCAGATAGAGAAAACAAGTAAACACGTAATTCTTTCATAGGAAATTTTCCAAGATTTCTTTTCATTATTAACAAGATGATCTCGTGCCAGAGTGAGGCATGTAACGACTTAAATGAGTCCAGGCAGCAATACAAGCATGCGCAAATTATACCGAGGCGACGGCCCGACCCAACAGAAATAAATGTGCACTTGCCGAGGGTCGATGGGGCGCCTATAGATGCATCTATTAATCTGTCGAGGCGTTCGGCCTGTTCCAAAATAAACACACACAGACAGATAATCAGTCAAGAAGTCAACATGGAGCAATTATCCAAGAAAGGCCAATTCTCTTTAATAATTTGAGAAAACGAAGCTTAAGTCTTTTTTAGAAATCCATTTATTAATTCAATATGATCTATTACCCCGCTCGCGAATCATCTATGCGACGCGGTCAACATAAAATAAACAATCACCCTGCTCGCGAATCATCCATGCGATGCAGGTACACATAAGATACGTGCTCAGATAGCCGATTATAATTTATCGGGGAATAACTATCCAAATAAAGCCAATTCTCTGTTTAACAATTCAGAAAATGATGTTTAATCTCTTCTTAAATTCGTTTACTAACCAAAGGTGATTTAAACAATCCAAGTCATCGATGGGTTCATAAATTAATCCAAGTATAACATGTTGATGGGTCCTAACTACCCGGACAATAGCATAATAGTAGCTACGCACGGACTCTCGTCACCTCGTGCGTATGTAGCCCCCACAATTAGGAGCACATAATCAATCACTTCACCTATGGGGTAAATTCCCTCTCACAAGATTAGAGAGGAGACTCACCTCGCTCCGAAGATCCACAACCGGCATTCTACATTCTTCCGAAGACTCGCACCAACGCACAATGCTCCAAAACTAGCCAACGATCATATAAATCCATTAATATATGCTCAATTATACTTCACAGCCCAATTTATAACAATTTCTAACCCTGAACGAAAAGTTAACAAAAATGTGCTCAGGCCCACGTGCCCGGAATACAAAACTTTTCGAAGATCAAGTTTACCCATAACCTTAGGAACTCAGATATATTATTTTCTCTTAATTCCATACTCAAATTGTGGCTAAAATCCAAGATTATAATTTTCTAGGTTTTCAACCAAAACCTCAATATTTACCCTAATTTCCATGCTTAAAGCCATATATAATTGATATATTCAACTCAAGAGTGGTGGGGGTAACTTACCTTAACGTAGATGACGAAAATCCCCTCCTTGAAGCTCCTAACAATCACCCCAAGCCATGAGAAATATGATAGAAATGGCCAATTCCCCACTTTAAAATGATATTCTGCCTCCAGGGATTTCCGCTTCTGCGGAAAACTCCCGCTTCTACGGAAAAATCCCGCTTCTGCGGAAAAATCCCGCTTCCGCGATCCCTCTTCCGCGATCCCGCTTCCGTGATCCCGCTTCTGCTGAAAATAATCTGCTTCTGCGGTCCCTGGGCTCCAGCCCTTTTTCGCTTCTGGCATAGCTTAACCGCTTTTACGGATAGAGGGCTGCTTCTGCGGTCCTGGGCTGCCTCCCTCCTAACCGCTTCTGCAGCTTCTTTCACGCTTCTGAGGGGCCGCTTCTGCGGTCCCATCTCTGTAGAAGCGGAAATACCAGCAACCAGCAACTCAACTATTTCCAAAAATCTATTTTCGATCCGTTAACCACCAGGAATCCACCCGAGGCCCCTGGGACCCCAACCAATCCCAAAACACATTACGGACATGCTCAAGGCCTCAAATTACATCAAACAACGCTGAAACCAAGAGTCACACCCCGATTCAAGCTTTATGAACTTTGAACCTTTTCAACTTCTATTTCGGATGCTTAAACCTATCAAATCACGTCCGATTGACCTCAAATTTTGCACACAAATCATATTCAACATTACGGACCTACTCCAACTTTCGGAATCGGATTCTGACCCCGATATCAAAAAGTCAACCTCCGATCAAACTTCTCAAAAACCTTCAAATTTCTATCTTTAGTCAAATGGTTTCAAAATGACGTACGGACCTCCGAATTCACTTCCGATCGCGCTCCCAACTCCAGAATCACCATACGGAGCTACTCCCAGTCTCGGAATCCTAAACGGACATCTATAATGCTGAAATGCACTCCAAGCCAAACTTAAGAAATTTCTTCCAAAATGCTAACTTCCACAATAGGCACCAAAAACGCTCCCGCGTCATACAAAACCCGATTCGGGCATACGCCTAAGTCCGATATCATCATACGAACCTGCTGGAACCTTCAGATCCTGATTATGAGGTTGTTTACTCAAAATTTCAATCCTAGTTCATTCTTTCAACTTTAAGCTGCTCAAATGAGAATTTTCATTTAAATTTAACTCCGATCTTCCTGAATTTAAATTCCGACCATGCGAACAAGTCACAATACCTGAAATAAAGTTGCTCATGGCATCGGACTACTGAACGACACGCTAAGGCTCGAAACGACCGGTCGGGTCGTTACATGGTTAGTCCGGAATATGAAATTTTTTTGACGTATAGCTTTGTTTAAATATATGCTATACACATTTAAATTATTATTATGCCAGTTAATTTATTGGTAGATCCATAATCAGGGCATAGTGTTCTTTTTTGGACGCTATATGTATGGCGTATAAATTCAAAATGCTATATATGTCAGTCAAATCGTCAAGCTATATAGCGTCCAAATCCAACCAGTTAAATTATTCTAACAGATTATTTTTTTCTTCTTCTTATACCTCTTTAAGTTTCGCTTTCAACTCCATAATCTCTCTTTTAGGTTCTTTTTCACGTTCCTACTGTTTTAAACACAAATCATTAAGGTCATTTAACAATTCTTTGTAGTATTCCTGATGACATGGTTCATCAATCCATACCTCAAAATCGCAAATAGGTTCGTCGGGAACCTTATAAATATTGTTCAAACATTCCCAGTAGCGATGTCCAGCTTCACCATTATCCCAACAACTTTGCATCTGACATTTTTTTTCGCACTTGCACCTTGGTACATAAAGAGGTTGAGACAATTTTGTGTTAAAAAAAACTTGCTCTTTCAATTATTGTAGAGCACAGAAAATAACTAGAATGAGCCCGCTATTTATAGGCAAGACAACACACATAACGTATTATTTCACCGAACTATATATATTCATAATGTAGTATTTGACCGTGCTATGCTTTTTGTGTTAATGGTTCTGACGGGTATGAAATAACTTTATGTCAGTTGGGCAGCTTTTTTAGTTTGACAAGACAACACATGTAACGTATTATTTCACCTCTCTATATATATACATAACGTAGTATTTGACTGAGCTATGCTTTGCGTGTTAACTGTTCTGATGGGTACGAAACAACTTTATGTCAGTTGGGCAAATTTTTCAGTTTGACAAGACAACACATATAATGTATTGTTTCACCGCTCTATATATACACATAACATAGTATTTGACCATGCTATACTTTGTGTGTTAAAGGTTCTGATGGGTACGAAACAACTTTATGTCAGTTGGGCAGCTTTTTCAATTTTACAAGACAACTCACATATATAAAATATCAAACATAATTAACATTAAATTAATCAGCTTTATGGAATTTCAATGTTGTTTCAAGTTCTTCCGAATATATAATTTTTTTAATTATTATTAACAAAACTGAAATGGAAAAGTTCAACTCATAATTAACAAATGCGCTCGTCGTCTGTATTTCTCAAATCTCTTCATCGGCACTGACATAAATTCAACACCCATTTCCATCAATGACATTGCGGCTACAGACCTTTCAACAAACCTCTCCGCCATTTGCTTGAATGACATCCACACCATGGCTATGACAGGTGATCCTCTTGCCGACTTCAATAACCCTTTGAAAGATTCTAACACATTTGTAGTAAGAGTTCCCCGTCATCTTCCACCATCCGCATGCAAAGTCCACTTTACAGGGTCATGTCGCATTAACCAATGATAGACTGCCTTGTCTTCTTGCCTGATATATTGCATGTGCCTCCGGAATTTATGTTGTTGGTGGTCTATTGGTGCCATCCACATCAAATCATGCAGATCCTTGTATGCCTTCTGGAAATTGGCTTTAAAGTGCCTAACACAGTAACGATGGTAGGCATAAGGTTCTTGCCATGCAGACAAGTTCTCTATAGAACTTAAGATACCACCGTACCGATCATATATGAGACAAATACTGGAACGCTATTTGACGACGTGCTCTTTCAAGTGGTTTAAAAACAACATCCATGTCTCTTGGCTTTCATTGGCACAAATAGTAAAAGCTAGAGGAAATATCTATATAATAACATCTACTGCCACGGCTATCAACAGTTTGATATCGTGCTTTCCATGGACATGAGTGCCGTCTATGGATATTACGGGCCGACAATACGAAAAACAATCAATTGTTAGTTTAAACGCCTAGAACACATAATTGAATATATATTTTAGTTTATCCAGACTCAGCTCAAGCTTCCATTCAACAACCGTCCCGGGGTTAAACTGGTGCAGTGCATCGATGTACCTAGGCAGATCTGCAAATGACTCAGTTACCATAGACTATTTCAAATGCTCGTTTGCGCCCGAGATATGCCTTTCTTTTAGTAATAGTGTGGCCATATTCCTGGTGGACTGCTGTAATGCACTATTTAATTTTATACCTTATGGACGTTGCGATGTGTGGAATAAGAACAAGAGAAATCAAGTCAATATCCAAGTTGAAGTGGTTCCCGTTGAATGTGTCCACTCGCATGTGTGGGTGGGAATGTATTTACCCATTTTTCACAGACCTGTCTTCTTCTTGCTCGCACACAACATCCAATGACATGGCCAAAACCACCTACGACAAACAACCTTGCATACAACTGGACTTAACTCCCATACCATCGTCTCATGACACGCTTTTACGTTGTGCATTTTACAAATCCTGCGTAGGTGCGCTTTATCAGGAAAAACATGCCCTTTGCCAGCACCGTTGGTCTAGATTCATCCCAAATCGCTAGAATTTCATCAAAATTCCTTGTGAGAACTTCCACATCCGGCATGCTTGGCAAGTTATCAAGGTAAGGAATCTCCCTTGAATGAAACGACACTTAGAACTCGTACACTCTTCGTCTAGGGGAGGGAGCGGAGCATACTCTCTCGTCAAATTAGGTCCTTCCTTCTCATCCTCCTCATCACCATCCTCACGAGGAAATGGTGTCTCGTCTCCAGATTCATCAGCATTGTTGTCGTAATTACTGTTCTCTTCCTCACTCTGTGCATCTGCCAAATTCCGATTTAATACGTCGTCTTCGGGCAATTGAGTGAGTACATTTGGTTTAACTTGCTTGTTTTCACTGCACAATCAACAAAATAATAAGATACTGAATTTAATAAATACTTTCCATATAGTTGTATCACTTCACTTACAATTTGTAATGTGATAAAATTTCATGATGGATATTTTTATTTAGGTGATGGCTCCCGGATGGACCACCATGATCCAACACACTAATACTATGCTTGGGTTCATAATTTGTAAATTTCATATCCGACATGTACCCCGTGTTAAATATATGAGCGTTAATACAAATTCATTACAACAAAATATACATCATAATACAAAGGAAAATTGAAGCTTACCACTCATCTTGTGAATTATGTAAAGCAGGCGATGATAAGTTCTCTTTTATCCAGAACATGTCCGACAAAAACTCCTCCTGAATAACCACCCGATGACTGGGGGTTATCCGGAACCTGTCCGGCAACCTCATTGTTTGGAACGTCTTCGACCTTGACATACATATCCAACATTTTGATTACAAGATATTTTCGGTATTCATCCGGAGTCCTTAGAAAATCCCTCAAAATTTCATCATCATAGATGTTTAACTCCGAGTAAAAAGTAGCCCCTTGCGAGTGACGAAATACGGATATCTTCCTGTTACTTTAAGTATCACTGAACGTTTCCTCACACCCATTTTTTTTGCATAACAACGATATCAATTTATTGTATTCCATTGTAAGTGGTAATTTAACATGACCCTGTGGAGATAAACTATACCTCATAGAGTTATTCTCCATCACAACCTCAATCCCCCCCTCCCCCTCCAAATATAATGAAACTTTTATTCTACGCTCTTCAGACATTACGAGAAAAATGCTTAAGAAATTAACAACAAGAAAAAATTAAATGGGAGTTAGAATTTTTTGTGAACGAATTTTCCTAAAATCCTAACCACTTTATATAGGAAATGACTAGCCCGGGATATGAAAATATTTTGACGTATAGCATTCTTTAAAAATACGCTATACACATTTAAATTATTGTTATATCAGTTAACTTATGGGTGAGTCCATAATCGGGGTATAGCATTTTTTTTTTTGGACGCTATATGTATAGCGTATAAATTCTTAACGCTATATATGTCAGTCAAGTCGTCAGGCTATATAGGTCCAAATACAAGACGCTATACCTTAACGACAAAAGTTACCGTTAAAGTACAGCGTCCGGTATTTGGACACTATATATATAAATGTAACTTTTTCTTTACACTTATTAAATGTACTTTGAGTCCAAAAAAAATAATATTTAGGTTCCGGACTCACTCGTGAACACTTGCATTAAATATCAATTACTATTTAAATTGGGTTTTATTTTTATTTTTATATATATTTGCAGTATCAGTGTAATTTTATTGGATTAGGCAAGTTGTTGTTCTATTTTTCAACTTATTATATTAGATTTGCTATAATGAATTATTTATTATTATGTAGGAGAATTTAACCTGATAATATGAAAGATTTACTCAGGTTATTACACTAATAGAGATGTAGCTAGTTTTATTAAAGGGGTTTAATTAAATTTACTTCGTCAAGAAAATTATTAAATATCTAAAATGGATAAAAATATATTTTTTGTGTATATAAAATTGTTGAATCTCCGACATAGAATAAAACATTAGATGTGTTACTTTCACATTTTCTTTTTAATTCAAATTTCTGGCATTGGCCACTGAGAGTACAGTTATGGCATGTGTTGATGGTGATCATAATTCATAGTACCAGACTACTAGTTCATATTATTATAACACTAACAATGTCTGATGGGGCTGTGCAGTGCCTGCAGCTATTAGGAGATGTTAATATGCATCTCTCTCCTCTCCTACAAACCTATAAATAACCACAGGGGGTTCAACATTTCTTTTTACAAATCTTGAAGCATATTCAGATTCATCATACCACACTGGTACCTCTCTCTCTCTCTCTCTCTCTCTCTCTCTCTCTCTCTCTCTCTCTCTCTCTCATCTTATATGTATATAATTATATTGATATATGTATGTATGCTTCTTCTTCGTAGGTGGTTGCTCTGCTGTACGGAGGGAAAAAAAATTGTTATTAGAGAAACAATGTCTTCTACAGGACTGCGGTTAACTGCTCAAAATGACTATGTAAAGTTTTATCTTCGTTTATTCCAATGATGCAAATTTCGTTTTTTAGGAACTTATTCATTTTGGCAGTTCATAATTATTTGCTTCTATTTTTCCTGGAAGTAATCATACACTTAATAATCCCTTTCGTTAGCTTTGATATGTATCTGCCTTATGAGAAATTATCTCAGGAACAACCGAAAGCTCTGTTTTGCTGGTTAGGTTTCCTCTTTTTT
>MU695201.1:0-10210 GCA_026770625.1 Nicotiana glauca | reverse complement strand
GGGGTGGGGGAGGGGGGAATGTGCAAAGATTGATTTTTCTTGTTTAACCATCCAGTGTCCGACACCCGGAGATTCCTCTATTCGTCTCGAATACGAGACTTGTAGAGTTGTAGTTAAGGAATCTCATCTATGGCACCACAACTTTAGTGATAAAGATTGATTTTTTTCTTTCTTTCTATAAGAGTATTTACTTTTGTAGGTGGTGATAGACAATGGAGTAGTGGAAATAACTTGGACAAATCCAGGTGGAATTATCAGAGGGATAAAATTCAAGGGAATTGACAACTTGCTCGAACTAAACAACAAGGATTTGAATGGAGGGTAAGTATAAAGAAGTTTTTATCACAACTCCTTTGTATTCTGTTTCTAGCTCTGGTTCTTCCTCTTAGGAACTATTTTAAGGCCTTTAAAGTCGTTTTGTATTCTGATGATCAAAGAAAAATGTCTTCTGGACGTACACTATCTGTTACATTATCCGAATCTGTCTTTCTATCATTTTATTAGGATGATAATCCAGTGTTTTTGCAACCATAGTTGAATAAATAGTGATTTATATGATGTTGTTGAAACAAACAGGTTCTGGGACCTTAATTGGAGTGAGGCTGGTAGTACAAAAACAAGGGGAAAGTTTGACACGTATGTACTCTTCATCCTTTTCCTTTAGAAGAAGTTTAATATTGCTTAGGGTATCAGCTTTAGGGTGCTAGAGTCAGAGGCGGAGTCAGGATTTGAAACTTATGTATAAAGAATTCTAGTTTTAAGTTACTGGGTTCTAACTTAATAATTTGTGCATATTTAATAATTTCTTAAGATAAATACAAGGTTTGGACCAAAACTACTGGGTTCGGCCGAATCCGTAGCCGAAGGGCTGGCTCCGCCCCAGGCTACGGTTAATTGACCAAGGTTAAAAAGTATAGAGATTGCTTTATCGTCCTTTGTTTTTTTTGTGTGGATTATTAATGCAGAATAGAAGGGACAGATTTGCAAGTTATAGTGGAAAATGAGGAGCAAATTGAGCTTTCATTCACAAGAATGTGGAATCCAGCAGTCCAGGGTGAACAAGCTCCTTTATATATTGATAGGAGGTTCTTGCTTGAAGTTAGACAGTTTCTAATTTTGAAGTTTCATTACATTTTCTCATAAATGATGATAAGCGACTTGGATTCGTACTTATTTGCAGGTTTATAGTATTTCTTGATGTCCCAGGATTTTACTCGTATGCCATCTTTGAGCACACGAAAGACATGCCTGCTTTCAACCTTAACACAACCAGAATCGCTTTCATGCTCAATAAAGAAAAGTAAGAATCTTCGTAGCTATTTTCTCAAAACGAAGCAGCATGTGTCAACAAACTTGATTCATTTGCAATGATCGCGTTCTCCTTTTATTCGATATTCTATCATGGGAAAGGAATTACCTTAATAGGTGGAGGAAAGGTAAGGAAACGCTAGGATGTATCCAAAATGCATTTGTCCAATGTTCTTTTGAAAGCTGTCTTCTTAAAGAAGAATGTTGTGTCCTAAAGGATATAGAATATCAAATTCTTACAAGGTTAGCATAAAAAATGGAAACCAGAAGAAGCAAGTCTTTAATATCTTTCTGGCATTACCAGGTTTCACTACATGGCCATAACAGATGATAGACAAAGATTTATGCCTAGTGCAGAAGACCGGCTTCCAGAGAGAGGCCAAGCGCTAGCCTATCCTGAAGCAGTTCTCCTTGTTGATCCTATAGAGCCTGAGTTCAAAGGAGAGGTATTATACTTTTGGGGAAATACATCATTAAACAAGTAATTAAGGCCGTATCCTAAATTAGAGTCTATAGTGCACTTAATTTAGTATTTCCTTCGGATCCGCAAGTGCAGGTGGATGACAAATATCAATATTCACTTGAAAACAAAGATAATCAAGTGCATGGATGGGTATGTTTTGACCCTCCTGTGGGATTTTGGCAAATCACTCCTAGCAATGAATTTCGAACAGGAGGGCCCTTCAAACAAGATCTAACCTCACATGTGAACCCGACCACCCTTGCTGTAAGCGGTTACCATACTCAATATTTCTAGTAACAAAATTAGAGACAAATAACTATATGCATGGTTTCGGTGAAAAGTATGCATTTAGTTGTTATGTAATCCTAGTGTTCTCCCAAGTTTTTCGGTTTAGAGGTTGACCAGCAATCAAAGCCATACATGAGTTTATATGAATACAATCGCATAGTGAACTTTCTCTGATCTTAACTAATATGATTCCTCTAACTATTACTTCTCTCAAGTAATTTCTTGAGATTTGCTTGCAGATTTTTTTAACTTCCCACTATGCTGGTCCGGATCTTTTATTAAAATTCGAGCCTGGTGAGGAGTGGAAGAAAGTCCTCGGCCCCGTGTTCACATATTTAAATTCTATATCAGACAAAGATATGGCTCTATCGCTTTGGGATGATGCAAAAAGACAGGTTAGGGGCAAAACAAAATTGAACCCCACAACAGTAAAGCAGTGTAGTATTTTACAATTTGACATAACCGCACGTTCATATTTATTTAGATGAACAAAGAAGTCCAATCCTGGCCATACAGTTTCCCAGCTTCTGAAGAATATCCTAACTGTGGTCATAGGGGCATCGTTAAAGGTCGATTGTTAGTACAAGACAGGTATCGTCCTCTCTTACCTTAATTCAACATTTTGCTTTTCCAGGTTCAATAACTATGTTTTCTAAGTCAAGTCCCACGATCTTAAGGACAGATACTTAAGCAAGGAAAATTTACCTGGAAAAGATGCATATGTAGGATTCGCAGCCCCAGGAGATGCTGGATCATGGCAAAGAGAGAATAAGGTAATATTCTTTTTCATTCTAAAATTGAATAGGAAAAGCAGTTCCTTTCTAGTAAACAATCTCATCTAACATCAACCAATTAAACCCACTAACAAACATGCTACCCCTATTGCCATTTTACCAGGGTTACCAATTTTGGACTACAACAGATGAAGACGGTTACTTTGTCGTTAAGAACATACGTGCAGGCGTATATAGTCTTTATGCATTTGTAGCTGGATTTATTGGGGATTACAAGTATGAAGTTGTAATAAGTATAACAGAAGGTTCTATTAAGTAGCATCATTTTCAATTAGAATCTGTGCTGAAACTTTATGCTTTACAGAAGATTCTAACCATTAGCATTAATGTTAATGCAGGTTGTGATGTTGAGTTGGGTGAGCTTGTTTATGAGCCTCCAAGAGATGGTCCTACCTTGTGGGAGATCGGTATCCCTGATCGCTCTGCTGCAGAATTTTATATTCCTGATCCAAACCCGAAATATGTTAACAAGCTATACATAAATCAAGACAAGTGAGCTTTCTTAACTACTTCATTAACCACGCTAGTGTTCAAGAAGCAATAACTGAATTAGAATTTACTTGCGTAATGTCTTTAGAACATCATACTTATTTGAATCAGTTATCCTTTACTTTTCTCCAGATTTCCGATTTTCGTCAACATGAGAAAATACCACTAACTTTTACACTTTAAGGAATACCTATGATGCTGTTTCCCTACTGTTGTACAATTGGTAATTCAAAGAAATTTTTCTGTTGTAACATTTTTCCAGATTTAGACAGTATGGTTTGTGGGAGAGATATGCAGAGTTATATCCTGATAATGATTTAGTCTACACAGTTGGAGTTAGTGACTACCAGAAGGACTGGTTCTTTGCTCAGGTTAACAGGTGACAACTCCTTGTCTAATATCTTTTTTAAATCACTCATATTACGAGTTGTATTAGTCGATACGAAATCATTTTTCATGAAATTCACTTAATCTAGGGGAAAGATTAAATCTACTGCTACCGATAATTTCCCTTAGACTCCAGTTAATCCCAAGACTCCACAGAACTGATCAGTGAGTAAATACTTGATGTTTAGGAAGATAGGCGAAAAGGCATATCAAAGTACTACATGGAAAATCAAGTTCAAGATTGAGAATGTAGATCAAGTTGGAGCGTACACATTGCGCTTGGCGCTTGCAGCTGCTAATCATGCTGAATTGCAGGTATCATATTACAAAGTCTTTAAATAGTGTGGACATGAATTGAATTGGTTGGCGTCGTTGTATCTCACCAAATAAATTTCTGTTTCTACTTAATTAGTGGAAGACCAATATGAGTTGAATTTTTTTTGTGAAAGGTCCGGATCAACGATCCAACATCAGATCTTCCCCTATTTTCAAGTGGAGAAATTGGAGGAGACAATGCAATTGCAAGACATGCTATTCATGGGATTTATTGGTTGTTCAATGTAACAATACCTGGTTCTCTACTTTTGGGAGGAGAAAACATCATATTTTTGACACAAACAAAGACCGCCAACGCTTTCCAAGGGATTATGTATGACTATGTTCGCTTGGAAGGTCCCTCAGGCTAGAGTGAAAATCTTTTGATTTTTCCACACAAAAATTCCTAGTAGAACTACTCATTTGTTGGCACTTCATAATGTAAATCAATAAGATCATACATTTCTATAGCATTCTCGCACTTTTAACTAGTTGATAGAGATTTCTTCAAGTTGTACTGCCTAAGATAGATTTTACTTGCCAATATTTGGCTACTAGATATGGAGACAACTTTTATGCATCATATAATGAAATGCTCTCCTTTCGCTGGACTTCACTTCTACTTATTATTGTTGTCATCATCAGGGGCGTATGTAGCATTAAGGCGAGAGATTTAATTGAACCCATAATTTTTTATGCGCAGCATAAATTTATGTGTAAAAATCTACTAAAATTATAATAAATAGTAGATATGAACTCTTAACTTTAAAAATATAATGAGTTCGATGCAAAAAACTTAAAGGTTGAACTCATATAATTTGAATCATGGATCTGCCTTTGATTGTTGTCCGCCTTAGACTACTCGCCAGTTTACTTAATGGTCTAAACTTAGAGTTCAGGTGTCAATCAGCTTGTATTCAGCAGTAAAGTGACTTGAGATTTATGGATGTATATTAAAAGAAAGAGAATTAGCGACGGATAAATTCTCTAGCTAAATTGCAAAATCCGTTGCTAATCCTACTTAGCCATGGATTAACGATAAATTATCAAAAAAATTTATTAGCTATGAGCTATTTGGTGACAAGTTAGCGATGAAGTTTGTAGTTAATTTTTTTTAGCAGTGATAACAGGTCAACGAGAAAGGAGATGAACAGATTCTAAAGTTGTGACTATAATATTCTTATCATATTTTCTTTGCGGTCGGAGCATCAATTAGGGTGTGTTTGGTATAGAGGAAAAAAAATTCTGTTTTTCCATATTTAGTTGATCAAAATATTTTGGAAACATTTTCGAGAAAATGGTCAAAATAGTCCTTACGAATAGGGGTTGAACAATTTTGGTCCTTGATGTATAACACTTAAATTAAGCAGTATGTATAACAAAAGTGGACATTTTTTTATCCTAAACTCTAAAACTAACTGTAGATCATAAAATTCCACCCAAACTGAGAATACGAATTTTTATTAAGGCATAACTAGGCCCTTAAACTTGGCTTTTTTTATCACTTGGCCACTTAAACATAGAGTTGTTCCTATCAGACCCTTCAACTAAATTACATATGTGCCAATTAGACACTTTGTAGACCATTTGAGAAAAACTTTTATAAAAATTATTGGATATGTAATTAGTTACAGTTGTATATTTTATAGCTTTTAAGGCTTTCTTCTTTGCTTATGAAATAGTTGCATTTGTATATTTGACAGCTTTGCTCTTTTGCTGAAGTACTATTTTTGTTAAAAGTTGTTAATGTCAAAATGCAACTTCTATCAACCACTTGTGCGTTCTAGTTTGTAAATTTTATTCTAGTAGCTTACAAGTGTCGTGCAAAGAGAACAAGCATGGAATGAGAATAGTCAAATTCATGTACACTATACTTTCTTTTAAAAAAAATTAAGAGGAAAAATGATGGTTTCACGAGAAGAAGAAGAGAAATAGAATGTAAGGTAAAAATTCGTTTAATTGGAATAATATATTAGAATGTCATAATAATAATAATAATAATAATAATAATAATAATAATTCATAATTTCTCATTTTCACGCGTCTTTTCCTACGCACTCAATTATGTCACTACAAAGTATCTAATTGGCACAGATGTGGCTTAGTTGAAGGGCCTAATAGGAACAACTCTATGTTTAAGTGTCCAAGTGATAAAAAATGTCAAGTTTAAGGGTCCAGTTATGTATTCTTCCTTTTATTAATCACTATACATTAGAGCCTAGTAATTATAGTTTGCCTAATTATCATTCGTAGCAATCACTTCTATTCAAACGGGAACACTTTAAACAACTAAGCTACAATAACTTGTTGCTCTCTTATTCCAGTTCAAAACAATTAATCTTTGTTTCATAGATTTGCTATAAAATTCAAATATAGCTAAAAATGATAAATTTGCTGAAAGTATAACTATGAATAATAAATACAGTATATATATTTAACGTGTCGCGTAATTTTTCCATGAGAATATAAGTAAAAGCATTTAGAATGAGACCAATTTACGCCTGCGTCTATTGAAGTTGTTCAATCACAGAAAGAATTTTGGATTTGAATTGTTGCCGAACGAATGGGCTATCTAAAGACAGAACTAGAACATCGTAATTTACTAATTTATACGTTAGTTGGGAATGCTTATTTTTTTTGAGCATATTGTTAAATGGTTCGCATCGTAGAACAAGATACTTCATTAGAATTTTTCAAAAGTTTATTTTCCAATCTAAGAATTTTTAAAAGTCGTCACTAGCTCTTTTTTTCCCTTTGTTGAATTACTTGATTATGTCTAAGATGGCCGACTTGATTTAAAAGAAAAAAAAAAGTTAATCCAACATTAGCTATCAATACTTAAATCTTAAATATGTTTATTTGCATTATTCATAATCTCATGCTCATCAATTTCTTATTAATGGATTTTAACGTATGTCAAGAGTTCTTTAATAAGTAAAATCAATTTACTTTAGTATGAAGAGTTTGATGGACATATTCCGGCGGAGTGGAGACAAAAAAATATTATGTGATTCTTTCCATCTATAAATTTTGATAGATAGTGTGAGCACGTGATTTTTGCCCTAAGCTAATTATTCCAAAAAATTCAAACAAAATAATTTTTCTTTATTTTTTACAATTTTTGTGCATTTTGATGTTATTTTCTGTTAATTATTTGCATTTTATTTGTGCATGTTAATTCATATGAAAATACAAAAATATGCATTTGCATTTAAGATATAATTTTATATTTTTAGGATTAATTAGGGATTAAGTTACTTTTAGAACAAAATATAAAGAAAATAACAAAAATAGTCTACTTTTGCATGCTTAAGTGTTAATTGTTAAATTTGTCATTAACTAGACATTTAAACAATTTTAGAAAATTAATTAGCTCAATTTTGGAAATAAATTAGGTTCATTTTAATTTTTGCATTTTTCAATAAAATTAGAAAAAATATAAAAAAAATATAAAGTGAAAACAAAATACACAAAACAAATAAAAATGAAAAAAAAGCCATAAAAAGGGACTGCCGGAATTGGGCCAAGTATAGTTTCTCTTCGTTGGCCCATATCATTTTCACCCGTCCAGGCCCAAACAAATGTCCCCACCCGGTCCAATTCGTTGAAGTCCAAAACGACGTCGTTTCTTATAGCTAATCAGGGCCTTTGATTATTGATCCAATAGACGAGATCATCCTAGGTTATTTTATATATATATGTCCAAAAAATTCCCCCTCCCCCTCTCAGACCTTCCCCATCGCCTCAAAGCCTAAACCCTAATTCATCAGCCGCCACCCTATTTTTCTCCGATAAAACTCGCCGGCGGCGAAGACGACAACTACGCCGATGACCACCAAAAATACACCGGTGACCCTCCTCGATCTCCTCTTTCTAACCATGCACCCGTTTTCCCTCGAATCAGCCCCCACCGGCTCGAATCTTCATTTTGAAGATTTCGGCCAAGACGTGAGTTACGCCAATGGCCGTCAAAATCACACCCTGGCATCGTCTCAGCCTTCTCATGCCAAATCCCCATCTCTTTTCCTCCGAATCAACCTCAAAGGCTTCGAATCTTGATTCGAAGTCGAAGAACCCTAGCCGCCGCCTTTGAATTCCAGTAGCGGCGCCGCCTCTTTTTCCCACCCAAATGGATACCAGGGGACCGTCTTACCTCCTTCGTGATAGATTCCATGCCAGAGCCTCATGAATTTCAATACAGCTTAGGGACCCTTTGGATTTAGAGTTCGTTCGGACCAGCCTTTTGGGAACTTTTCAAGGTCGAGTGCTTTCCATAGTAAGTATTTTGTAGCCCTACGATTTTATTAGTTAAATCCTCTTCTGCTTCCCTTTCAATCCATCTGTCTTAATCAGTGAGCCTTCTTTGCATTTTAGGTTTAATTTGATTTCCAGATATGCTAATTGGTAGTTTAATTTCAATAGAGTTTCTTCTTGATTTTGTTAGCTATTTCTGATTCGAAGTCTTTTCTTCTTAGGTTCAATTGTTAGTTAATTGTTAAAGTGTTAGCTTGGTTTCGATTATTTTGTTTTTGATCCTGTTTCCAGCTCGCTTTAAAATTATTTGATTCTCGTCTATTTGAATTAATGATTCTGTTAGTTTAAGTAGTTTAATTGATGTTCAGTCTTCATTTGGTATTTGATTAGGTTTAAGGCTTGGATATAGTTGAGTAGATCATCTGTTAATTACCTTTAGTTAAATTCCAGCTAGGGTGAGGGGATTGGAATCAGTTAACCTTAGTCTGTAAATTTCAGACTATTGGAAGGGTATTTTAGGCACAGAAAAGGGTAGTTTCTTTAGGAATGGTAATTTCAAAGTAGGGGTAAGGGTAGTATAGGTATTTTATGGGTAGAAGAGCATCTTAGGGCCTTCTAGAATGGTACTTTAGTGTAGGTTTCAGCAAATTAAAGGCATTTACTTGAGTAACAAGTTAGAAATACAGGGACCAAACTGAAAATAATGAGGGACTAGAAATAAAAGCCAAAATCTGATTTACCACCCTTAGGTTTGCCTATAAATAGTGAGGCATTTGCCTTGGGGAAGGGGGTTCTTCTTTTAGCCATTATTAGCTCCCAAATTCTTTCCATTCTGAATTTTTAAGATTTGATTCAGCTTTCAAATTTCAGGTTAAATTTTGTCTAGATTTTAGTTCTTTAGAAGAAAACAAAAAAAAAATCAACAAAAGCTCTTCATAAAAAAAAAAAAGTTATTTACTATTTCATTGCCTTTGAAGTTGGTTTCAATTCCTGTTGAGAACACCTAGACGTTTGGTGCTTGATTTAAGTGCATTTGGGTCTGCTTGGAGTTGGATTTTGGTCGACTTCTGTTTCATTAAAGCTTCAAGAGAAATTAAGTTTGATTTCGAGGTTGTTTGTTTGCATTTCGAGTAGTATTTGAGGTTTAAGTGGCTTCTGTGGGTTATTTGTTATTGCTGTTGGTGTTTGTTGAGATCTCTGGTATTTTTGAGTTCAATCTACCCCTGCATTGGTTGCCTGATTGATTGCTGAGGGTCGTTTGATAGTTCTGCTGTCCAAATTTGTATCCAGCTAGTTATTTTGGTTATTCCTGGGCTAACTCCATTGCTGCAGCCTTGTTGTGCTACTGCTGACTCTTTCCTTCCTGTTTCTTTTGCAAATTCCAGGTATACATCTGAAACTGGTTTGATGTAACTGTTGAATTGGAAGTAAAATGAAGAGATTCCATCAAATTTATGCATTGGAGTTCGCCTCTGTTGATTGCTAATTTGTAGATAGTTTGTAGTAGTTATTTAGTTAATAAGCATGACTGAAACATTAATCTATCATTGTGTTAATTGAGACTATTCTGTTCTGTCAACATGTTGTTTGTTAATGGTAGCTTAGCGTAATTTCTCATTGTTTGTTCTTTCATATAGTTTTGAAACGGAAAATCAGGCTGTTTTTTATTGGCAATGGATTACTGATTTCGTATAGTCATAGCATGAATTTGTCTGAGTTTGAAAGCATACTGTAAATGTTTCCAATTGGTTAATTGTTAAAGATGATAGTTGTTAAGCATGGAGTAGTGTTCATCGATCTCGAATAAGGTATAACTAAAAGGGCCTTGGTACACTCAACTCAGGGAATCGACCCCAGGACCTTCTACTTGAGGTCTGATGGGTTTAGGTGCGGCAGACCACCTGGCTTGGGC
>MU695198.1:40663-64721 GCA_026770625.1 Nicotiana glauca | reverse complement strand
AAATTGTTATAGTTGTATTAGTGATACTGTAGTTCAAACCTTTGTTTTAATTTCCAGCGCAAGTGTCATTTAGGAGTTGAAGTTCAACGTGTCAGTATCTATTTGATATGGGATAAATACGTTTGAATAATTTTTTGGTTTGCTATTCTTGAGACTCAATCATCTCCCTGCTCTATCTGCTTGAGTTCGCCTATTGGGGCTAATTTTCAGGTCCAGTGACCATGGCCATATGATACTTAGGCCAATGTACATAACGCAACTTGGGCTCTTTGGGCCCAACACTGATTTCTTTTCTTGATTTTGTTGTTTGAACTTAGTCCTGAAATTTACAACACTAATTAATTAGGATTTTTCCCTTTATTTTAGAGACAAAATTAAGTAGATAATTGTAGATTGCTTTTAGGTCGGCTTTAAAAATAAAAATGATGAGCCTTGCAAAACAAAACCCACAAATTGCGGGTCCTTCATTAATTACTTACTAAAATACTTAGAACTCGGGAGGACCGTTTAGCGAATTTCACGGTCTTCCCTAAAGATAATAAATGCGTAGTTGCTTTAGGCGCGCAAGTTAATAATATTACCTTCCTAAATACGGGTACACATTTATATGACCCAAATCCAAATCTCAACAAAGTCGAAATGTGTTAAAAACCACGGGCGTACTGGTACGGCGTGGTTCGAGATACATTTTTACGACGTTGCAATTCTTATTAAAAATAAACATATAAATAAAGCGGGTTATTAATAAAAGGCACATAGGTTAGAACATGTTATGAAATCAGATAAAACCAAATACGACAGTTAAGCGACCGTGCTAGAACCACGGAATTCGGGAACACCTAACACCTTCTCCCGGGTTAACAGAATTCCTTATCCGAATTTATAGTTCGCGGACTATTAACAGAGTCATATTTTCCTCGATTCGGGATTCAATCCGGTGACTTGGGATACCATAAATCTCCCAAGTGACGACTTTGAATAAATAATAACAAATCCCATTCCGACTGTCCTTTAATTGAAAAAATTCCTTTAGTATGCCCTTCACGGGGTGTATTAAAACTTCGGTGTAAAAAAGGAGGTGTGACAGCCTGAATTTGGCTCAAAACTGGTTTTCT
Source organism: Nicotiana glauca (assembly GCA_026770625.1). Classification (NCBI taxonomy): domain Eukaryota; kingdom Viridiplantae; phylum Streptophyta; class Magnoliopsida; order Solanales; family Solanaceae; genus Nicotiana; species Nicotiana glauca. Next base: position 63,606 of record MU695198.1, on the reverse strand, counting down.
TTGGCTTAATTCTACTGCTGGATCCTGTTGATTGCTGCTGCTATATACTGCTTCCTCACTTCTATACCTTGTTCATTTCCTAGGTATTCTTCAGCCCCAAAATGGCATGTGAAACTTGAATCAAATATATGATCAAATTGGAAAAAAAATGATGAAGTGCAAATCATTTTTGTGTATATTCTGTCATTTTATTTAGTTTAAATACCGAGTGTAGTTGTATTTATCTAGACATTATCTTGGTCTGTAAATAGTTGGACTGTATGGACTGTTTTCTCTTAAGAACTTTATGGGTGTAATGTTAGCTGTGGTATAATTAATTTAATTTGGTTATCCCACTAATTCGAAAGATGAGCTTAGAATAAAATATAGGATTAATAGTGCTAGCTTTAGTCCCATGAATAGTATTAGAATATGTTATCATGATTCAAATTCAGAAATAGTATGTTTATCAGTCATGTAAAAACTGAAGCATCTCCAGTAGCTCTAAAAAGATAGGGTCATTTTAATGTATTCATCATGTACCTATTAAAGAGGAAAATCCAATGAGTTAGAACAGTATTTACATTGTATTTCATGACAGTATTAAGTTTACGAATTGCTTGAGACTGTTGTTGAAATTTTGGATTCAATGTATTAATTTATTAATATAAAAAATGAATTGAATATGTGTGGATCCTTAAGGGTCAATGGGCTTTCAGCTTAAGTAGTTTCAAAAATCAGCATTTGATTATAAAAGTGAAGTTCCAATTGTAGTTTTAAAATTAATATATTTTCAGATCCAAAAGTCAAGAAATGAAAATCAGCATTGTATTCAAGGTTCATCCATGAGCCCAAGCATGATAGTCATTAATTAAGAACTGGGCTTGTGAGGGAAGCCCAGATTACGAACAAGCTTGTTTGAACAAAACTAAAAAATAGTATTTTCTGATTTTTATTTGGGCCAGTTTCGAGGCCCAAACATTTTTTAGAATACTTTAGATAAGGATTATTTAATAATGCCAGTTAATTAGGTCTTTAGAGACAATCACTAATTGCGCAATAATAGTTCGTTTTAGGATATCCTTAAAATAATTGAGGTGCGCCGCGTCTAATAAAATGATAAATTGTGTGGCCCTCTTTAGTTATTTCTTTAAAAATATTTAGAACATAAGGCGTGCCATTTAGCTAATTTTCATGGTCCCCGCAATGTTAATAATGCGTAGTTGCTATAGGCACGCTTTTAATAACATTACTTTCCTAAATTCGGGTTTATATTTCATGTGACCTAAATCTAAATCCTAAAATGTTGAATAAGATGTGTTCTGGATTGCGGGTGCATTTCATGTGACGCGATCCAAAGACATGTTTTAAACGACGTTCAACATTCTTTAAAAATTAATTAAAAGCGATAAATAATCTAAAATTGCACATAGGTTCAAAATGTATTAAAATCAGATAATTAAGCCGGATATGACAGTTGAGCGACCGTGCTAGAACCACGGAACTCGGGAATGCCTAACACCTTCTCCCTGATTAACAGAATTCCTTACCTGGATTTCTGGTTTGCGACTGTTAAACAGAGTCATTTTTTTCTTCGATTCAGGATTTTAAACCGGTGACTTGGGACACCATAAATTTCCCAAGTGGCGACTCTATTTTTAATATAAATAATCTCGTTTCGATTGTCCTTTAATTGGAAAAACTCCCTTTATTATACCTCTTTCCGGGGGTGTAGTAAAGTAAAAAGGAGGTGTAACACAAAGAATGTGATGCGATCGCGTAGAGGGAGAACGTGAGCTAGGAAGTTTCTTAATCGCGGTCGCGATTAGAGGGACGCGATCGCATACCTTAGAACTGGTCATTGTTCGCGTTCGCATTGTGTAGGGCGCATTCGCATATGGTAAGAGCGGGTAGTTGGGAATCTGAGTTTCTTCTTCACGTTCGCACAAGTTTCGCCGCGTTCGCTTAGTGTGGGAGCAGTGTGTTCTGCGTTAGCACAGTTAAATCCGCGATCACGTAATGTCTGGTGAGAGGCTACTAAGTTGTTCTTCGCGTTAGAGGAGATTTGTTCGCGATCGCATAGAGTAATTTGGGTGGCATCACATTTTATTCATCGCGAAAGTGATGGACTTCCTGTGTTTGCATAAGAGGGATGCCTCGGCAGATTACTCCCTCCGTTTCAATTTATGTGAACCCATTTGACTGGGCATAGAGTTTAAGAAAAGAGAGAAGACTTTTGAACTTGTGGTGTAAAATGAAGCACATATATTTTGTGTGGCTATAAATCATTGCATAAAGGTAAATTATTTTCAAATAGAGAAAGAGGTCATTCTTTTTGGTACGGATTAAAAAGAAAATAGGTTCATATAAATTGAAACGGAGGGAGTATAAAGTACTGTATTTCAGGGGTTTCGGCTATTTTTGCATTTTTGGAGCTATGAATCTCGGATTCAGGCGATTCTTGAAGCAATGTTCACCATGTGGACTGAGGTAATTGTACTCTACTCACGACTGTATGGTATCACGTCATTCATGACTTTTCACACATATTGACATATGGTCTTAGAGATGTATTTTACACTTGCTATCTGGAAAGAAAATGAAACATCTTATTTATTGTTGAAAGGATTTTTGCGAAAAATTACAGTTTTTAAACATACTCATATTTTCGATGATTTCGGTAAAGGATTTGGGTTTTCACTGATATACTTGAAAAGCGGAACTATTTTTTGTGAAACTATGAATAAGTTGAGCATTTTATCTCTGAGTTACTTCTTTTATTACTTGATTTACGTTATTATGAACTGTTGTTGGCTATTAGTGTTGACCCGAACATTGTTCGAGCTCGTCACTACTTTTAACCTAAGGTTAGGTTTGTTACTTATTGAGTACATGAGATCGGTTGTACTCATACTACACTTCTGCACCTTACGTGTAGGTGATGGCTGCTCGTGTTGTTGTGATCGACGGGAGCTGTAATTGAAGACGTACCTGAGTTCCGATTGTAGCTTCCTCTTATTCATGGTAGCCTTAGATTGTAAAAATCCGTTTATGTATATTTCGAACACATGATGTATTTATTTAATACCAACTTTGTAAATTCTAATCTTAGAAGCTCATGATTTGTACTACCAGTCCTTGGGAAATGTATAAGATTTAGAGATTTTTCTTTACTTATTTGCCTTATTAAATATCAATAGGATTGGATAGTTGTTGATCGGCTTACCTAGCGAGTTGAGTTAAGTGTCATCACGACTAGTTGGATTTTGGGTCGTGACACAAAGATAAGGGACAATTTTGGTTAAAATCTCTCGATTTTTATGTTACAAAAAATAAAAAAGTGACTTTTGTATTACAAAACTCAAATACCATTTGGTTCAGAAAGAAGCAGGTGCCCAGCTTACAGTCCCTGGAGTTAAAATTGCGCGATTAGCTTTGGCAAATTTGATCCGTGGAAATTGCCCGAAAATATGAAGCCAGAGGATGTGAATATGGAGGAATATTTTGGATTGACTACTCATTCTATGTTCCCACTCCCTGTGATCGTGGAACCTAGATTTGCATCTCATCTTTATGATTAACTCAGTTGATTGAAAGAGCTGGATACTGATGATCCTTGTATGATTTTCATTACTTCGAATCCAGCATTTTAAATCAACTGGATAATATGCACATGAGAATTAAAAATAAGAACTCAAACAACCTCTTCCGATTAGAGGATTGAAATCCAATCCAATCAACACAAGTCAAATAAATAAACAATATATGTAGAATAAATCAAATGATAGAGTCAGATCATAAGTTCAATCTAAATCCAACAATGAAAGGATTAATAGTACATCTTAAGTTGGAGAGTGTCACGTCCAGTGGTTTCTTCAATTTCTCTTTTAATATTCATAGCTGAATCCTCAACAGAGTCCGGGCAGTCATACAGTTCAATAAGTTGGAGTGTTGGAATATCGGCAAAGCTAGGAGGGATCGCCTCGAGGGAGTAACAACCTTTTATGAGTAGCTTCTGAAGCACGGGAAAGGATTCCTCTGAAGCTTTCCATTCTCTTACATCCATCCACTCTACTGTCAAGTATTTAAGTGCCTGGAACTCCACTTCTCTAACGTCCCAACACTCTTTACCCAATAATAATCCCCAGATTATTTTGAGATTCTCAAGTTTCTGCAGTCTTGCTATGTTTGATGTTAATTCTTTCGTTATTGAAAAGTGGCGAATCTTCAAATTCCTAAGATTTGAAGGGAAGAGAAAGTAGCTCTCCCATCCAGCTGAATGCGGGTAGCGATATGTCTTACATGGGCATTCAAGGTCAAGAGATTGAAGGCGTGTATGAACTTCCGATATGGGGAATAAAGAACGACAGGGTAAACTTTCAAGGCTGAGACGCAACTCTTCTAAATTCGGAAACCTCCACCATAACCTTGGATTTCTATCATTCACGTACACACGAAGATTGCGAAATGTCTTCAGGTTCTCCAGCAGAGTTTCTGAAGATTCTTCTTCCTCGTTTTCCAATAACAAGAAATTTTTTCTTATATTCACATGCCTTAACTTGTTCATTTTCCAGAGACCAGCCGAACGTGGGAATAATGTCCTTCTTGAAGCAACCTTTAGAGTGTGAAGATCGTGTAGGTGTGACACCCACTTGAACTCAAATTGATTGTTGACATAAAGCGCAAGGTACCTCAAGTGAGTTAGCAATTTTACTGTTGGAACCCATGATGAACTTGTTTCCACATCCATCAAATGCAACACCCGAACAAGTTTTAATTCAACAAGTAAACGTAAAGGATTTAATCGGTTTTTCCATGTTTCAAATTCTGGATGAGCAATGAACTCCAAAGACGACTTAGAACACTGACCAAAACACTTTGTACTTTCCTCGGACTCGTGTATTGTAATCTTATCCACCTGATATTCACAATGATCTAATTGTTCCACCAGATCATCATGAATATAAGTGCATAACCGCGATTCCTTATTATACAAATGTTTATATGGATTGTATGGCACTATAAGCTGCACAAACTTTTCTTCTCTGAGTTTTGCTGAGCAAAACTCACGCACTACATCATGAAGTATGCAGTATTTGATGTCACCATTACGTTTCCTTTGAGAGACCATTACTAGGCTTCTGTTAAGTAGATCATTCAAGCAAACTCTAGCTGCTTCTTCCATATAATTCTCTGTGTCGACATTCAGTACAAACTCTTCGGCTATCCACAAATTCAGCAAAGCAGACACTGGAATCTTATAGTCTTCTGGAAACAAGCCCATGTAAAGAAGGCAAGGCTTTAAGTGGTCTTCTAAATGCTCATAACTTGATTGTATTACCTTCATGCTCTGCTCTCCTAAAGCATGAGAACTCAAGTCATTTGCAACCTCAAACCACAAGGACTCCTGCCTTTCCATCTTCACAATAATCCCGGCAATCAAGACTATTACAAGAGGCAATCCCTTACAATGTTCCGCAACTTGTAAACTTGCTTCCAATAGATTGGGTGGACAACTCTCTCCTTGAAATACTTTCTTAATCAATAATTCCCAACTCTCTTCCAATGTTAGAAATCTAAGAGAATAAGGATCACTGCGATGTTGAAGATGCTTAGCCACTTGTTTAATTCGAGTTGTAACCATCACTCTACTTCCATGTTCACCCTTAGGGAAACATAATCCCAAATCTTCCCATGCCTCGACTTCCCATATATCATCTAATACGATGAGGTATCTCCTTCCTATTAGAGTCTTCCGCAACTTGTCAGCTATGTCATCGTCCTCTTTGATTTCACAGTTGCCACCTGTAGCTTCTTTAAGAATCTCAATCAACAATGTCCTCTCTATATATGTTTGCGAAACAGAGCACCATACTCTAGCATCAAAGTGATTAACAATAGAAGGATTGTTATACACTTTCCTGGCCAAGGTTGTTTTACCCAATCCTGGCATTCCAAAGATTGAGATAACGTCCAGCTCCTTTGTTCCTCCAATCAATTTCTTTATTATACTTTCTGCTTCTTTCTCAAAGCCCACAACTTCCTCATCGATTGATGGCAAACTACATTGGGCGGAAGGCCCTGACGAAGAAAGAATTCCTTCTCCACAAGTCTCAACTACGTCCATGTCAGTTGTTGAAAACTAGCGCCTTTGGTATCTTTCGAGATTATGGAAACTGCAATTTAATTGTCTTAGAGTTAATAGCGCCTCCACCTTCCATAAAAGAAATGAAAGAAGCAATAAGAATCTTCATAACAATTTAGAGAAAACCCCCAAACCACAAAATAATGGAGTAATAAAGTAATTAATGCAACATCAAAAGTCTTATATGTCTAAAGGTCACAAATATGTAACTATTTTCTTGTTGCACGTGTTATACCGTACAAGCAGTAAAAAAATAAAAATACTATTGAAACATGTGAAATATTACACCAAAATATCAAAAGAAAAAATACAAGCTAAAAATAATAAATAGTTTTAGAGATGTAGTGTTGAACTCAAATTGACTGGATAGCTTTGCGACGATCAATAATTATATTTAGTTAGACAAGTGTATTTTATAATTACATAAATTTAGTTATTATGAATATAATATGACAGTATATTTCACATAATATTTCTTTGTAGATATTGCTCTTGAGGTTGTTCCATTTTGATGTTTCAGTGAAATGATCCGTGCAACAAATAAAATGAGAAACTAATATTTATTTATACATGATATATTTTCTTTAAAGAATGGAAGAATTAAATGTTTCTAAAATTTTATATACAATTAAGTAAGAAACGAGTGACAATAATAAAAACATGACAAAAAGAATTTTTTTCCATAGTTACGCAAAATTATACAAGAATTTTGAAATATTAATTGCAAAATGTTGAGGGAACCAAAAGGTTTTGTATTTATGTATGAAGGTATAATTTTTTGAAGGGTATCATAGTCACTTAATTTATAAGATTATTTTGATCTTTCACATTCAACTTTTGATCTTTCACATTCAGCTTTTGATCTTCGTACTTATAATATAGTATGATGATCAAGATGAATAAAAGGACTAAATCTCCTACCCCTCCAAACCAAATGGCCCCTTTTAGTGGATTGGTCATGACTCGTTTGTCTAACATAATTGGTGTCAATCTATTTAAATCTGACCTAATCCGTCCATTTGACACCGATAATGGTTGTTTGATGTTCTTTCGCTTTTTGTAGAGTGAATTTTATTTTACCCCCTTAACTTTTTAGTGTAGGGAAATAATACCCCCTTTACCTTTTGAATGGGAAAGGGAATCCCCTAAGACTCAAAAGTTTACTAGAAAAATAAAAAATTGTTGCTGGAATTTACAAAAGTTTATCCAACTCGGATCCTGAAATATTTTTAGCATGTTTTGATCATATAATTATGAACTATAATATAAATAGAGAGACAATACCAGCAATTTCAAAAATTACATAGTAATAATAGAGCATTTTGTAAAGAAATGTATCCATTAATTTGAAGATGAGAAATGTTACAAGAGAAATACATTGTAACGATCCGACCGATCGTTTTGAGCATTTGCACTTCTCTCGATAGTGGACGGACAAGAGTAACTCTATATGATGTATAATGACTTATGTAAATCGTCGGTTTTGCTTTTTCAGCTTATTCAGAATTGATTTGGAAGAACGAATTTTATGGTTTAAGCTTTAAGTTGGAAGAGTTGACCAAATTTGACTTTTTGGTATTTGACCTCGGATTGGAGTTTTGATGGTTCAATTAGATCTGTTGGGCAATTTTAGACTTAGGATCATGTCCGGATTGTCATTTGGAGGTTCGTAGTTGAATTTGGCTTGAAATGGCAAAAGTTGGATTTTTGGAAAGTTTCACCGAAGTGGACTTTTTGATATCGGATTTGGATTGTGGTTTCGAGAATTAGTATAGCATCCTTATGTCATTTGGGACTTGTGTGCAAAATTTGGATTCATTCCGGGTTGGTTTGCTATGTTACGACACGAGTTATGGAAGTTGAAAAGTTCAAGTTCATCAACTTTAAATTGAGGTGTGATTCGTCGTTTCGATATTGTTATGTGTGATTTGAGGCCTTGATTAGGTCTGTGTTATGTTATGAGACTCGTTGGTATATTTGAACGAGGTTTCGAGGGGCTCGGGTGAGTTTCGAACGATGTTCAAAGCATTTTGGAAATTTTGGCTAAGGCTGGTTTTTGAGTAGTCCTGGTGTGATCGCACCTGAAAAATTTTGGGCGTAGGTGCGACATCGCACAAGCGATGCAGAGGCCGCAGAAGTGGCATAGCAGGAACAAGGAAGTGTCGCAGGTGTAAGGCTATTTTCCGCACATGCGTGATCGCAGAAGCGGATTTTCTACCGCATATGCGAGGGAAGGCTACCAGTGCTCTTCTGCAGGACCGAGATTTTGAACGCACGTGCGAGTCCGTAGAAGCATATATTTGGTTCGCAGATGCGAAGATGCTGGGCAGAAGCTATAAAATCGAGGTTTTGGTTTTTTGTCATATTTTGAGGTATGGACTCAGATTGAGGCTATTCTACACTTGGTTTTGATCTTATTTCAGGAAATCTATCTTCATTTTTGGTAATTGGTTGATGAATTTTAAAGAGAAATTGGGGGTTTTAGCCTAAAGTTTCATAATGTGAATTTGTGAGTTTTCAACATCGATTCGGAATCGGATTTTGAGTGAAACTAGTATGGTTGAACTCATAATTGAATGGGTTGTCGGATATTGTGAGTTTGTCGTATTTTGAGGTACATACCTGGGTTGGACTTTTAGCCGATTTTGGGCTTTTGATTAAGGATTCAACCTTTATCATTTGAAATTATTTTCTTGGGCTTTATTTGATATATTTGAGTTGCTTTTGGCTAGTTTTGAGCCGTTCGGAGGTCGATACGCACGAGATGGCATTTTTGAAGCATCGCTTAGCTTGCTCGGTATTAGAATTGTCTTGTTCGAGGTAAGTAACACTTCTAAACTTGGTGCTGAGAGTATGAAACCCCGAATTATGTGATATGTGATTGATGTTGAGGTGACGCACATGCTAGGCGACTGGCATGTGGGCGTGCACCGTGTGAATTATGACTCCGTTATTTCTGTGGTACTGTGTAGTTACCTGATCTTACCGGTAACAAAGAAATTTCTACACTAGCGTTTGTTCATAAATTCCCAAATTTGTTTTGAAAGTCTGAATTGGGTGAAATTTTGTTTGAAGATAAAAATGTGTTTGGACATACGGCTTCAAAACATATTTCACAAATTTATTTTGGAAAAACATACGTATTTGGTATATTCAGTTGAGATCCATGTTAGAAACCATGTCTAGGCTACATGCTTATCCTGTTGGGGCCTACTGAGGTCATTCATGTTGTTGAGTTATCTGCTTTTATCGCTTTATATACTCAGTCATATGCATTCATATACATGTCATATCTCAGTCTCTGTTACCATTTATTGGCATATTATATTATCATTTTGGACTAGTTTCATGGCATTGTGAGCCCGAAAGACTGGAGATATTGATGACTGAGTAAGACCGAGAGCCTGAGTGTGAGTAATATTGTAGGATCGGGTCGCACGCCGCAGCATGTTATATTGATTACGTATATGAATCGGGCTACACATCGCAACATGTTATATTGATTACATATACAGGATCGGGTTGCACGCCTCAGTGGTTATACTGATTTATGAAAGTTCTAGGGCTGAAGGACCCCTCCGAAGTCTGCACACACGCCCGGTGAGGGCGGTTGATTATATTGAGGGATGGATCTTCCCTGGACATGGATCTTGTCTGAAGTATATATATACATGGGGATGGATCTTCCTCACAGACTGGATTTGGCCCTACTCAGTACTGAGTGACTGTTGGTCAGCTGATGTATATATTTCGGGATGGATCTTTCTGTTACATCTCGCATTTTCGTACGTAAAAGTTTCGTCATAAGTTAATCGATGTAGACTCGGGGGTGAGATTATCTTGATGTTATAAGAATTTATACTATTTATAACAAGCGATAAGTAAGTGTCGTGGAGATTAAAGAGTAAACGAATCAAAGAAAGTAAGTTTTGTCGAAGTTTGTCAATGGGATTGAATACGGTCTGAGTTATAATAACCGATATTTATGGACTACTGTCATATAAGGTATTACATGACCACGATAGTAGGGTACATAAAGTGTATTAAAAGTGAGTAGTATTTTAGATAATTTGAGATAATTCTTAATTACGTGGATTCTTAATTAATGGGAAAATTAACAAGTTAATTAAAATTTGTGGGTAATGAATTAATAACCTTGGGATAAGACTTACCCCTCCCCAACGTGCAAGTATCCCTTTCCATCTAATGACTATTAATAAAGGTTGAAAGGTGTCACACTTTAAGAAAGAAATGTGACACCAAGCTTGAAATATGGGGCCTACCTAAAAGTTAAGGATGACTTTCATAATTCAACAACAATTTCTAATCTCTTAAGATAGAGTTTCAGCCAAGGAACATAGTAACGTCATTTCTAAATCTCTTGAGAAAGAGTTTTAGATAAGATTATATTTGCATAGCAATGTTATTGCTTCGAGCATTTCATACTGATTTTTTCCTACTTCAATCTTGGAGTCATGTGTTTTGTCGCAATTAACGTGCTCTAGAGGAATTGTCAAGAGAATCGACTAACGTATGTTAAGGCTATCCATTCTTTCTTTTGGCATGATCTATACGACACAAACGAAACGAGCAAATGCATAATTTCCATAAATGATTATATTCATTGAAATACTAGAGATGCTTATGTTATTGATTCCCCATGCGTCATATTATTCTATCATTTGTTCATGAGTCTAAGAAAATACGTAAGTTGATAAAGTTTATTTTATGGTATTAATCAAAGACATAATGGTCTTATGATACTTCGAAAGATTTTATTGACGTACTTCTCATGCATTGCATTTATTTACATTGGCCCATGACCAGATGGTGATGTATAAGATTACGATATTATATACGCACCACCACCTGATTAGTTGTTATACGTTGATAATTTTGCCCACAGTGGCCGAGATGATATGATGGGATGCCCTTGATGATGTTATAAACACAGGTACCTATGCACGACATAACATTCATACGCATATGGATGATATTATAAATATTTCAGGATTTACAAAGCTATTTAGACTTACATGCAGAATTCTTTATTCCATGTATCATTTATGTCTTTTATGTACTGATTTTTATGCCTTAGATACTCAGTACGTTATTTATACTGACGCCCTATTTACGGGGCCTATGTTTCATGCCTGGAGGTGAAGGTAGACAAGTTGACGGTCCCTCTTTTTAGGATCCTTGACCAACGAGAGTTGGCGTGCTCTATTTGATCAAGAGCTACTTTTGGTTTTGGTATGATATGTTTTTATACATATATGGGTAGGACGTGGCCCAACCCCGTCCTTGTACAGTTGTATATTCTATTAGAGGTCTGTAGATATTATGCACAGTTTGATAGTATGTAGCCTTGCCGGCTTCCAATTTTGGATGTGTAGTTGTCTATAGCAGCCTTGTCGGCTTGCCCTACGTATCGCACGTATATGTACATATGCCTTTTGGTCAGGTTTCCCTCATGTATGTTATTCCCGTAATTCAGTAGATGTTATTCATGTTTATATCTTATATGCATGCTCAGGGGTGTTCGATAGGTAGGACTCGGGCACTCGTCGCGACCCATCTGTTTGGGTCGTGACACTAGGCCGGATTGGCCATACACAGTACTAAGTGATTGAGCATGATGAATGAAAAGTATGAGACAGTGAGATTGAGTACTCTAAGGGTGTGTGTACATGAATTCATTTCTGAGATACATTGCTTTAAGATGCACACATGACATACAAGCATAGAGATGCATTTTTCCTCATGTTGTCCGGTATCACGTCATTCATGAATTCTCACACATATTGATATATGGGAATAGAGAGGTATTTCACACTTGATGTCTGGAAAGAAAATGAAACATCTTATTTATTGTGGAAAGGATTTTTGGGAAAAATTTACAGTTTTCAACTTACTCATATTTTCGACGATTTCGGTAAAGGATTTGGGTTTTTACTGGTATACTTGAAAAGCAAAACTATTTTTCGGGAAACAATGAAAAAGCTGAGCATTTTATCTCTGAGTTACTTCTTTTATTACTTGCTTTGCATTGTTATGAATTGTTGTAAGCTATTGGATGTTGGACCCGACCCTTATTCCAGCTCGTCACTATTTTCAACCTAAGGTTAGGTTTGTTACTTATTGAATACATGGGGTCAGTAGTACTCAAACTACACTTCTTTACCTTGGGTGCAGATGTTGGCTATTGATGTTGATGTGTTCGATGAGAGCTGGATTTAAAGATGTACCTAGATTTCGATTATAGCTGCCTCTTGTTCATGGTAGCCTTAGATTCATAAAACTCTGTTTATCTACTTTTCAAACAAATAAGAGCTGCATTTAAAGATGTACCTGTGTTCCAGTTATAGCTGCCTCTTGTTCATGGTAGCCTTAGATTCATAAAACTCTGTTTATGTACTACTTTCAAACAGATGATGTATTTACTTCATACAAATTTTATAAACTCTATTCTTAGAAGCTCATGATTTCTACTACCAGTCCTTGGGGAATACATCAAATTCAGATATTTCTTTACTTAATTACTTTACTAAATTGTTATTGGAACTGGTTAGTTGTTAAACTGGCTTACCTAGCGGGTTGGATTATGTGACATTACGACTAGTTGGATTTTTGGTCGTGACAGATTGGTATCAGGCTCTAGGTTCATAGGTTCTACAAGTCATGAGCAAGTGTCTCGTAGATTCTTGTGGATCGATATGATGACGTCCATACCTATCTTCGAGTGGATATAGGCCATTTAGGATATACTTTCCATCTTTCTTTCCTTATCGTGCGACATTGATTCAACTTGAAGCGTAATTCTTTGAATTCCTTCCATGCATTCGTGTGCGCATGTGAGAGCTCGGTATCAGCTGTGCATTAGAGGCTTGGGATTCCATGGACAAAGTGAGAGATATGATTTCAGTGTGCTGATGGTGGGTCAATCTGGAGGACTTGAGGCCGGGTTTTGACTATAGCTTGATCACGGAGATTTTAGTTATGTGAGCACGTGCTTTTGGACTTATATGATCGGTAGCGTCCCTACGACTGGAATTTGTGGCTCGATGAGTGGTTGGATGACTATATGATGGGTATGATGTGATTGCGGGATGTGTTCAGACAGACTGAATGTGCCGAGAAAAGTTTGTGTATGATGTAAAAAGGACTATTGGATGCTTGATGTCTACTGTGACGTGATGTATAGTCTCGAGTTATGTGTATATTGGAGGATCATTCATGTTGTTTAACTATGAAACAAATTAGTTCTCATGCCTTGTTGGCGAGTTCAAACTCAAGAAGATTAAGTGATTGCGTAGTAGTTGTGCCGTGAAAAGGTATAAGGAGATGTCAGTGTGAAGCTAAACATGTAGATTATAACCTGCGAGGTAATCTACGAATGTGTGATTTTTTTATGATGTTGTAAGGAGGCTTTCTTTTCTACCAATGGGTTATATTTGTGCGATTTTATTTTAGATCGGTTTTAATGATTGACCTGACCATCACGAGGATGGATGCGAGCTTAGCAGACGGTTTGAGGTATTATATGATTTCTGTTACATGAGCTTATGAAGGATTTAGTTGAATTTCAGTGCGGGTCTATGGCAGTAATAGAGTATGGGCATTGTGAGTTATTGTGTATTTTGATCTATGGCTTTGAGCTAAGTGGGGGAGCCGGCTATTGATAATTTGATTATATGGTTATGTGTTGTATCGATTTCAGTCTGAGGCATACTTGTGGATAAGTTATGGCTTGGAGATGTTGGTTTGATGATGAATTAAGTAAGAAATTTATGGATACGGGTTATGTTACACTTTAAGGGAATATGGGAATCATGGGATGATTGAGTTGTTATTTGGAAAGAAAGATGTAGTGCGCATGGAGTAGGAATTTGTTTGGTTGCATTAAGGTGGGATTACTTCCTTGGGTGTTGGTGTGCTAATTGGGTGTAGGTCGTTTGGTCAATTTGGTCGGTCTTGTTGAGATTTGAGCAGAGTGGAAGACTCTCGATAATGGTCCTACTAGATGTAAGATTTTAATGTAGCAATTTGGAACTTTCAAGATTTGTATATGGTTAGAAACTGAGATTTTCATTGGAAGGTGTCAAGACTCGCGGTACTTCTATATTATTATAGATTCTACATTTCAATATCAGAAAGGGAAAGTAAGCGGCTTCAGATTTACAGAAGGTCTCTTCAGAATGAGTATCTCAGTTGTGGTACTTTTCGGGTGCTTAAGAGGGAACTCAACGGCTTATGAGCCTTAGGGTGCTGTGGGTATATGCTAGAGTTCATGGGGCAAGTTCTGGTTAAGGATCATAGTGTTCTAGCAAGTATAAGTATCAATTTGAGGGTAATTCAGGAAGAACTCGGAGAATTAGGACAACTTGGTAACGGGTTGGATCAACATGGTATTGGATGTGATGGGATATTTTGGTTCTTATGTTGTGGTGAGTCTCTATAGGTATTTTATGGCAATAATCTTGGGTTTGGCGACCTGTGTGGCTTGGTTAAGTTAGAAAGATTCAGTTTTGGTTGCCTGGTTATGTGAAATGGGTTTCGAAGAGTTCTCGATGATTTCTCTCACGGTTTGAGATGGATATTTCCTACCGGTGTATGGAACATGTTATGTATTGGTATTTTCTCCTGGATGAGATCAAATGGAGGGTTTCTGAATAATCGAGTATGTATTCGGTTGGTGACTCAGAGTAGGTTATGAGATTCTCATGTTTTTCATATGATGGAATCATAGATGTGGTGTGTTATGTGGGATTGAGATATACATGTGCAAGGTCACGGTTTGATTTTGAAGTGAAGGTCATGAATTCTCAGTCATCATTGACAGATTTCGATGTTTAGATGAATGCTATAACTACTTGGATTGCTTGAGAAGGGTGCGCATTTCAATAGGCATATTGTGTTTTGACATACGGATGCTTCATTGGTATTGTGGTGCCCGCTTGGTTGATCGACTATTGATTTTCAGATATTGCTATATGGCGTGGAAGAATTAGAGAAGTACTCCTCTTGGGATGACCGTGTGTGAGAGATGTGTTAGACATTCGAGCGGTGGAGCCGGGGATCAGATATGGTGATTCGTGTGTCCTATGGATTTGGAGATTGGGAGTTCTCAGGAGCAGATTGTTTTGTGATTGTGGACTATCAAAATGTGGCCAAAGCTAGTTAGAGGATGGTATGTGTAATGGTTAGGCCACTGTGGACCTTCGAAAGGTTATTTATCTATTTATGGATGACAATAGTTGATTTGGGTCCATTGGTAGTCCCAATTAGGATGTGTATTCTACAACGGGTCAGATTGGTTGGCTCCATACTGCTATGGTTGAGAGATGTGACATTCGGTTGTTGTTGAGATCATTCGTGTTCTAATATGTTATGTGAGCTAGTCTTCTATGCTATAAGGGGTTTGATTCGTTGGTTATATGCATATGGTGCGGTTCTATTGGGGCCTTATAGCAGAATTTGAGTGAGATGGGTATTTGGGTATTGAATGATTGATTATGTATTGGTTATGATCTTTTAGGTTTTGTGTGACACTGTGTCATTTGCTTCTCCGTGGTTATAGTAATGCACTTTGGGTACTTGATGTCGAATTGTGCATGGTTATTGATTTTGAGTAGGGTGGATTGAGGTATATAATATGGGCCAGTGTTTGGATGGGGTCACGCGTTGTAGCGGAGTTATGTTGAGGTATGATCCTTGGTGTTAGATTCGTGTGTTATGGTTCTATGGTGTAATGGATTTTCAGCATTTTGTTATGGCGGTACTTGTGGAGCTTACGGCGGTTCTCTCGTTCGAGTCATTTCTCATGATTGAGTATATTTGAATTATTGTGTATTGGTGCACATATTGCACAGTTTGTGGCTCTGTGTAGTATTGATGTGGCGTGTCAGCAAATCAGCTTGTATCTGATAAAATAAAGTCACCAGACCTAGAATGGGTGCTATCAGATCTAATTGCGGTATATTTGGAAGGATAATATCAGAAGTCAGCGTAGAAATCTCTATCATTCTTATTAAAGGAGAGGGATCTCCATGACTTGTTAATCTGATAAGTAGTTATGACTTTCTACGCGTTTCATTAATCATCGACAGAGTACGATGGTTTTAGAACAAAGTTTTGTTTGATATGAGGTTTATTACTGGTATTGAGCTGTTTTGAGCAGCTACTATGATTAGAAATCATTGCTACAGGTATTTGAGCTATGTGGTATATTATGTGATTGCATCTTGGGGTATGGTTACAGCGTGGTACAACTTGTTTAGACTTATACAGTGTACGGATGCGAAGTTCGAGTCTTGTAGTAAATTTCGAATGTTAGAATTGGATACTGTGGTTTACAGGCTAAGGTTGAAGTAATGTTCTTCATTATGTTGTGTTGTCGGGCCTATATGGAATAGGATGACATGGGATCACCCCAGGTATGTGCACGGTAAGGTTACACGGTGGTTTGGCAGCTTTGGAACAACTCTGGTCACGTTCGAGGATGAACATATGTTTAAGTGAGGGAGGATGTAACGACCCGAACAGTCGTTTTGAGCATTTGCACTTCACTCGGTAGTGGACGGGCATGAGTAGCTCCGTATGGTGTATTATGAATTATGTGAATTGTCGGTTTTGATTTTCAGGCTATTCGAAATCGATTTGGAAGAATGAATTTCATGGTTTAAGCTTTAAGTTTGAAGAGTTGACTAAGTTTGACTTTTTGGTATTTGACCTGGGATTGGAGTTTTGATGGTTCTGTTAGCTCCGTTGGATGACTTTGGACTTAGGAGCATGTGCGGATTGTTATTTGGAGGTCCGTAGTTAAATTTGGCTTGAAATGGCAAAAGTTAGATTTTTGAAAAGTTTGACCGGGAGTGGACTTTTTGATATCGGATTCGGATTGTGGTTCTGGGAATTGGTAAAGCCTCGTTATGTCATTTGGGACTTGTGTGCGAAGTTGGATTCATTCCGAGTTGGTTTGCTATGATACCGCACGAGTTATGGAAGTTGAAAAGTTCAAGTTCATCAACATCGAATTGAGGAGCGATTCATCGTTTCGATATTGTTATGTGTGATTTGAGGCCTCGAGTAGGTCTGTGTTATGTTATGAGACTCGTTGGTATATTTGGATGGGGTCCAGAGGGGCTCGCATGAGTTTCGGATGATGTTCGAAACATTTTGAAATTTTGGCTAAGGCTAGTTTTTGAACAGTCCTGGTGTAACCGCATCTGCGAAATTTTAGGCGCATGTGCTATGTCGCACAAGTGAGGCTGAGGCCACAGAAGCTGTATAGCAGGATCAGGGCAGTGTCGCAGGTGCGAGGCTATGTTTCGCACCTAAATGATCGCAGAAGCGGATTTTATGCCACTGGTGCGAGGAAGGCTATCAATGCTTTTCCACAAACCGAGATTTTAAACGCACGTGGGAGTCCGTAGAAGCGGATATTTGGTTCGCAGATGTGAAGATGCTGGGCAGAAGCTATAAAATCAAGGTTTTGGTTCTTTTGTCATCTTTTGAGATGTGGGACTCGGATTGAGGTAATTTTTTGAGCAATTTTCATCACAACTATTGGGGTCAGTATTCTACTCTTTGTTTTGATCTTATTTCATGAATCTATCTTCATTTTTGGCAATTGATAGATGAATTGAAAGAGAAATTGGGAGTTGTAGCCTAAAATTTCATAATATGAAAATTTGAGTTTTGAACATCGATTCAGAGTTGGATTTGAGTAAAACTAGTATAGTTGGACTCGTAATTGAATGTGTTATCAAATTTTGTGAGTTTTGTCAAGTTCCGAGGCACGGGCCCGGGTTGGAAGTTTTAACCGATTTTGGGCTTTTGATTAAGGATTCGACCTATATAATTTAAAATTATTTCCTTGGGCTTTATTTGATGTAGTTGAGTTATTTTTGGCTAGTTTTGAGCCGTTCGAAGGTCGGTACGTGCGAGATGGCATTTTTAGAGCATTGCTTAGCTTGTTCGGTATTAGAATTGGCTTGTTCGAGGCAAGTAACACTTCTAAACTTAGTGTTGAGGCTATGAAACCCCGAATTACGTTATATGTGATTGGTGTTGAGGTGATGCACATGCTAGGTGACAGGCGTGTGGGCGTGTATCGTGTGAATTGTGACTCTGTTATTTCTGTGGTACTATGTAATTACCTGATCTTATCCGTAACCATGAAATTTCTACATATTTGAGCTATTGAGTTGCGATCCCTGTTAGAAACCATGTCTAGGCTACATGCTTATCTTGTTGGGGATCACTGAGGTTATTTCTGTTGTTGAGTTATCTACTTTCATTGCTTTATATACTTAGTCATATGCATTCATATGCATATCATATCTCAGTCTCTGTTACCATTTATTGCATATCATATCATCATTTTGGGCTAGTTTCATGGTATTGTGCACCCGAGAGACTCGAGAGATTGATGACTGAGTGAGGCCGAGAGCCTGAGTGTGAGTGACATTATGGGATCAGGCTGAACGTCGCGGCATGTTATATTGATTACATATATGAATCGTGCTACACGCTGCAACATGGTATATTGATTACATATATGGGATCGGGCTGCAAGCCGCAAGTTATATTGATTTATGAGAGCGTTGGGGCTGAAGGAGCTCCACCGGAGTCTGCACACACCCCCGATGAGCATGATTGATTATATTGAGGGATGCATTTATGTACATCGAAATGGATTTTCCCCACGGGCTGGATTTGGCCTTAATCAATACTGAGTGACTGCTGGTTAGTTGATATATATATACCGGGATGGATCTTCCCTGGGCCGGATTGGCCATATACAATATTGAGTGATTGAGCATGATGAGTGAAAAGTGTGAGACAGTGAGATTGAGTACTCTGAGATTGTGAGTACATGAGTTCATCTTTGAGATATATGGCATTGACATGCACACATGACATACAGGCACAGAGATGCATTTTTCTCATGTTGTACGGTATCACGTCATTCATGACTTCTCACACATATTGATATATGGGCATAGAGAGGTATTTCACACTTGCTATCTCGAAAAAAAATGAAACATCTTATTTATTATGGAAAGGATTTCTGAAAAACTTTTACAGTTTTCAACTTACTCATATTTTCGATGACTTTGGTAAAGGATTTGGGTTTTCACTATTATACTTGAAAAACAAAACTATTTTTCGGGAAATTATTAAAAGGCAAAGCATTTTATCTTCGAGTTACTTCTTTTATTATTTGCTTTGTGTTGTTATGAACTATTGTTTTCTATTAGATGTTGGACCCAACCTTTGTTCCAGCTCGTCACTACTTTCAACCTAATATTAGGTTTGTTACCTATTGAGTACATGGGGTCAGTTGTACTCATACTACACTTTTGCACCTTGCGTGCAGATGTTGGATGCCGATGTTGTTGTGTTCGATAGGAGCGGGATTTGAAGATGTACCCGCATTCCCGTTATAGCTTCCTCTTGTTCATGGTAGCCTTAGATTCATAAAACTCTGTTTATGTACTTTTCAGATAGATGATGTACTTACTTCGTACCAGTTTTGTAAACTCTATTTTTAGAAGCTCGTGATTTGTATTACCAGTCATTGGGGAATGCATCCGATTCAGGTATTTCTTTACTTAATTGCTTTATTAAATTGTTATTGGCACTGGTTAGTTGTTAAATTGGCTTACCTAGTGGGTTGGGTTAGGTGCCATCATGACTAGCTGGATTTTGGGTCATGACAAACATGCATTCGTTTGTAAATTCCAACAAAATGAAAAAAAAAAACTTCTCTTTTTTAGAAGTAATGAGCAAGATTAAATGTAATATTCTCAAGTAATGAGCAAGTTTTTAGTAGTCCAAATGTGCATAAAAATACGTTGACTAAAAAATCTTTGGCATACGGGATATATCTAAGACGCGCATGCTCTATATCAAGAAGAATTTCAGATGGAGCACAAAATAACTCCCTTGGATGTTCAAGAGGTACCAGTTATAAATACTAGAAAAGGTGTTCCATGATTTTTAAATTTTAATCGAACTAAAAGATAGGTTCATGAAGGAAAAATTATTTCACTATAAATCTGTAAAAACTCTCTATAGTTCTCACAAATCTCAGTATATAAAATAAGTTATCAATACCCTTATTTATAATAGTACGAAACATACTCCAACTAGAAATATAAAAGCCTATTCCTATCTAATTTAACTACAAATCTTCTTTAAACATGAATTAAATAAATCAAATCCTAAATAATTAAGGTTTTCTACTATAACTTTGAATTAGTTTTCCATCATTCTCCCGTAATTTAAAGTTGTATGCGTCTAACTTTTTAATTGTTCTTGTTGTTGTTGTATTGGAGAATTTCTCTCCAACTTCCACTTTTGTTGAAGCACATGTCTACAACCCTCGTTGATGCACTTTATCACCAATACACAATTTTTATCTTTAGCTATTTGCCAGAGGCGGCTCAACGAAATTAGTGGCCTAAAGTTGACTGTTAAGAAGACGCCCAAAATTTATTTAATAAAATTGTATATATTTATGATTTATTTTCGTTTTTGTTATGTAATAATAGTCTTATGGACCGTCTTGTACGTATTTTGTCCCTTCACTCGGTTACCTGCTAGCTTCCACCATTGAACATATCTAGTAACTCTACTCACCAAGGTTTCAAATTTTTTTTATAAGAAATATCTGCTGTTAAGAAAATATTTTTATAAATTCCCAATATCTAATGATCGTAATTTTGTACTACTAAAGTAGATTTTTAAAATAATTTTATATATGTAAAATAGTTCAAATTTATTTGAATTAAAAAAAAGACTTGATCTACTCTTTATAAGAAATAACTTATTTTAAAAGATATTACAAGAGATTTTGTTTTTAATTTATCATGATACCCCTATTAATTGATGCATATGTTTAATGGTTTTGAGAAAATGATTTGAAATAAATAATTAATGATATGGGTATAACAGGAAAAAAAATTATCTTCTTTTGGTATGTTAAAAATGACAAGTAAAAGTAAAAATCTATATTTAGAATATTGGACAAGTAAAATTGAAAGGAGGGAGTACTTCCAAAGGAAGTCCTAAATTGTTTGGTTGTAAAAAGAAAATCAATTTTGTTTTCTGTTGCGTATTATATTTGATTAACTTGTGATTTCCAAATTAAATTTTATTATATCATTGGGTCAAATAATCGTTTGTTTGGGTAAGTTTTAAAGTAACCAACTATGATTTAGAGAAATAACATTCTTATTTTCTCAAGCTATAAAAAAAACTCAATTTAATTATTTATTGGGGTAAAAGTGAAGTTCGTTTTTGTAAAGTTTCTGACTGCAATTTTTTTTGTTCTTTCTATATTTGAGAGTAATATTTGTTGGACTTTAAGTCATTTGGGCTTTAAAGTAAAAGAAGTGTGAATTGGAAATGGAGGGAAATAAAATGGAGGGAAAATAAAAATTTGAAAAAGTGAATTTTTGTCTTGCACTTTGTCCCTCATTGGTGAGGGACAACCACATTTATGTACTTATATATAGAATCACTTCTTAAAGCTCTTAAAAGGAGTTGAAGAGAATGAACCCTTGCGCCGTCATCGTCGCTCGCTCGGCTTCGGCTTCGGCTTTGTCAAATGATCAATAAGATTATTTTTTGGACAAAATTTATTCTATTATTTAATAAATAATTAAATGTCAAATCACTGCTGAAAATACATGAGAACCTGAAGGTTCAGAAGGCCTCTCTGGCTGCGGTTCAGCCGCGACAGTCAGTTCAGAGAGGCTCGAAGGTTTAGAAGGCCTCTCTGGCCGCGGTTCTGCCGCGATCGCGGTAGAACCGCGGCAGGCGACGTATTTTCTGAAAAGGCACCTTTTCAGACACCTCTTCTGATATTTGCCTATAAATTCTGAGGCAAGACTGCATCTTCAATATACGAAAAATACTCCAGAACTTCTTTCTTTGTGAATATATTGCATCCTAGTTCGCAGTATCTCTCTCTCAAATTCGTAAGTGTGATTTTGCTCCGTTCTTTGAGTTCGTTGGTATCCTGCAGTTTGTATTGCCACTGTTGCAGGAAGGTTTATTCCGTTTTATCCTGGGAGGATTTAATCCATTACCTTGGCAACGTGTGAGGGGGTTAAAATTCCTTAAGGACACACAAGAAAATTGTGGACTCGGAAATTTCTAATTCTTCTACATTTCTTTATTCTTCTAACAGTTTTCTATTTTTTTATTTTAACACAGTGACGCGAACAACCTTAAGGAATTTTATTTATTACTAACGTTTCTGTGTTGATTATTAAATTGTTTTCTACATACTTTTGTTGGAGACTAAAGCGTTGTTGCTTTCTACTCCATTAATTATTTCTGTCCGGTTTAAAGTACATAAAAACTTTGCCGGAAAATAAACGTACGGGTTTGAAGTATATAAAGACTTCACCATTGTTACGTGTTGTATGTTTGGCTTGGTATTCAGTTTGAAGATATCAAAACTTCACTGATTTAGCAAAGTTCTGTATTGTTTTTGACTTTATAGAAATATGACGAATGAAAACCAAACTAATGGAAGTGTTGCGGGAACGGGTGCTACTATGACGAGTGTTGCTGCCTCGTTAAGCCGTTCTACTCCTGCCCATGCTATGGCACCGGCAGAAAAATCCAGAAAGTTTTCTGGTATTGACTTCAAACGCTGGCAGATGAAGATGCTATTCTATCTTACTACGTTGAGTTTGCAACGTTTCATCAAGGAGGATCCTCCGATCATGGCTGAAAATACTCCGGATGATGAACGACTTGTTGTAACTGAAGCATGAAAACATTCTGATTTCTTGTA
>MU695198.1:2784-30869 GCA_026770625.1 Nicotiana glauca | reverse complement strand
GTAAGAGAATTTGTAAAGAACTTTCTAGTTCTTTAATATTTACCCATGTGAATTCTCTATTATTTTTGCATATCATACTTAAATTGATATGGGTAAATCAATTATGCCAACTGAATAAATTATCAATATTGATAAACTTCATATTTACACCATGACATGTGCAATTATCAATAAACTCCAAGTTTATTATGATATGGATTTTTATATCAATAAACTTCTACTTTATTGTGGCATTCTTTTGTTTGTGTAGTACAAAATGAAGAATAAAGTGGGTAGCTTTTCACATACATATTACCCCGCTACAAGTTGTAGTAATAGAAGATATTAAATCTTTCCTTTATTTATAGTCTCAATATAATCAACCGCTTTCGCGTATACTTTGGAAACTGAATAAGTTTCTTTGAGACTTACTACAGCATACCTTATTGGTAATTAATTGTGTTTCTCCAAAATAGTGGTAATTGGCTCTTCCAGAGCTCTCAATTAATTTTGTACTACCACAGATTCATCAACATCTATGTGGTGAAATATCTCTTTTAAAGAGAAAGTTATATCATTACGGGTATGATCAAAATTATATGCAAGATCTGTTTCTTGCATTAATGTTATTTTTAATAATCACATTACCAAAATATTTGGGCGTACAATAGGTACGTGATAAATGACCATTCGTGTCATAATAATGACATTGTTTTCTTATATCATCACAAACCTCCTTCTAGAGGTGAGTGTGATATATTCGCTACCACTAGTACGTTCATATTCTTTGAAGAATGAATATGTATTCGTAAATCAGATGTTGTCACATTCACATCATGAATGGACCATAATCATCTATATGTGCTTTATAAAATCTCATGTCAGATCGATGACAAATATTACTTTCACATAGTGAAGGATTATTTTAAGAATCCTTATTATTCTCAGTATCACAATGATGACGATTATAATTTCGTCTATTGCCACGTCCACATCCATTGATACCTTCACGGTAATAATTTTTGTCTTCTTTCATACTTATCACATACTGCTATCACATTCTCTGAAAGGAATAAAAATGGAGCAAATTCAATGGACGAATTTTTAATAGTTTGCCCACAATCATACATGAATTTAATCATGGCAAGNTTAATCATGAAGGAAGTTCATGGAATAATTAACAATCATTATGCTCAATCCCAAAGCTTCTACTCAATTGGCTAGAGTCTCGTACTGATAACGTGTTATAAAATAATAAAAGAAGAAGAACAATATTGCAGAGAAAGAGAGAAAGGATTCTTATTGAATTTTGGGATGATTTACAATGAGGTAAGACCCCTCTATTTATAGGGGAAAAATGACTTAGTCACAAAGTAAAACTCTCTACAAGATAGACATTCACTCCAAATAGAATTATGTTCATAACAAAAACATTTGAATTTAAAAAATAAAGTTAAATTTTTTTCTATAAATATCTGTCCTCGTGAATACTTTTCAAAGTCAAATATATAATAGAAATCAGAAACATATTGAGAATTGTTTGTAATGAATGAATTTCAATAGTAATTATCTTATTAAGAAGTTGTTGATTTGTTTTCCAAAACCTTTTTCTGGCAAATATATTAGTGTATTGTTAGGAGATAAAGTCAAATCTATAAAACTTGCCAGATAGGAACATGAATAAAATTTATAACAAGTGATATACTCCAAATTTAAGGACTTATTCGAATGAAAATCTAATGAATGCCATTTTCTCTAACTTAATTGACAAGTTAATAAAACACTTTTTTTTTGTTTGTATATTTCTTTTCAATATTCTCTTTTATCACCCTTTACGCTGTTTTGAATTATCCTTTTTATTTACTTCTAATTTAAATATTTATGTCGAGTATAAATAAAACTACAAGGACACGAATAATTCATATGATTGATGATCTTAACAATATTAGAATTGAAGTGTACGCATTTAAATATTTCATGCCTATAATGGTGAGTCATGTCTATGAAGATTACGAGTTATGATCCAAACGGATTGATTCAATAAATTAATATTCAGATTAAGAAATCATGAATTTACAAGGTCAACAATGAATTTAGGTGTTCCAGTTTTGTTCATTTCATAATAATCGCTGTCCAATTAATAATGCTGACCAGCCATTCATAGTTTTTTTATTTTCTAATCAATAGAAAATATTAATAAATGTGAGACTAAGAGGGTGTTTGGCTAAGCTTATAAGCTGGTCAAACTGGCTTATAAGCACTTTTTGGCTTATCTACATGTTTGATAAAATTAAAAGTGCTTATAAGTTAAGTGCTTATAAGCTAAAAATAAGTCAAAAGTTATAAGTTGGTCTCCCCCTACTTATCAAATTTCAGCTTATAAGTACTTTAAGTTTGACCAAAATATTTACTATTTTATCCCTAAAATACTTCTTTTTAAAACAAAACTCTTCATATACCCAGTTCTTCAGCTGCTTATTATTAATTTCAGCACTTTTATCCAAACACGTAACTGCTTATTTTTTAAGTCAACTTCAGCACTTAAAAGTGCTTTACAGCACCTAATACTTATCAGCTACTCTAAATCAGCTAAACCAAACGGACTCTAAAAGGCATGCAATTTTATTCGGGTTATTTAAGGTTTTTCGCACATAATTTCTCGTTTATTAATTTGCCCCTCTTCTTTTTTAAAAAGAAATACTACTAATAATAATAATCTTCCTATGTTCTCAATAGATTAATGTGGAAAAAAAATGCAGTGTAGATAAATTAATAAATAATATTTACATTTTATATTATTATCTCATGAAGTATTTAAAGGATATGGACATAATCGTTTATGGCTGTTAATGTCTCGTCGTTATAAGAAAAGCAAAGGGAAAAACGAGTCAATTGAGCACACCTATATTAATTGTCATTATAATTTATAGGAAAGGTTCATTTTTAATTTTTATGTGCCAAATGTTATGATTTTTTAGTGGGAAGTTGAAGTTTTGCTTTCTCATATTTGTCAAGCCGTTTGGCACTGTTTGAAATAGACATAATTGATGCTTAAACCTATTTTTGTTATATATCGCTAATAAATATTTTTATTTGGCACAAACTTTCTGACTAAGTTTCAAATTTTGTTATCAAATTTCAAGAACGTCACAATAAGTGTTCAATTTACTTTTTTATTTTGGTTCAAAATAAATGTCCAGTTATATAATCAAGAAAAATTTCAATTTTTTTTTGCAAAATAACCCCTATGTACATATCCTAAAAAGTTTTCTTACTCCTCACATTAAATGTTTAATTAGGGATAGTTTAGTCATACTAGGTATTTTTGTATAGAATTTAGCATTTTTTTGAGTATATCTTAAGCCTTTAGTCAAATGTTAATGATATGAAATTTTCAGACAAGAAAAAGAACATACCTTTAATATTGTCAATCTTATCTGAAGGATAAATTGATAAAATTATATACTTATCTAAACTGAAAAAAGTAATAATAAAAATCCACGTAAAACTAAACATAAAGGATGTATTATGTATCTTAAAAATTGTGAAAGTGATAACTTTAAGGTAAAGGATGAGAATAGTTGGAGAGACATAGAGAACACATGAATAAAGCAGTTGAATTGATATAGCCTTTTTTTTTTTGTAGGATTAAGAAATTTATTCAATATCCAATGACAGAGGGCACAAAACGCCCCATATCCAATGACAGAGGGCAAAATGCATATACTACTGGGTTATGCCGTTTTACTTAATATTATATGGAAACATAGTACACTACTGTGTTTAAGAAAAATACAGTATTGTACTGCATTTTCCTATAAAAAATTTAATTTTTTAGTAAAACACAGTATTATATTGCGTTTTAATTATTTATGTAACTTTTTTTTTTAATAGTAGAAATGTATTTTTTTGCCCAAAAAGGCACTATTCAAGTTTCGGACTCACAATATAATATTGATACTGGAATTTTGTTTCAGTCCTTCAAGTTCTTAAGAGGCAAATTACATTAAAAACTTATAATTTCTCATAAATCTCTCATATTGGTCAACTAATACTGATTATATACAAAGAAATCAAATTAATGGTTAGTATAATCTCACTTAGTGGGGTCTGGGGAGGATAATGTGTACGCAGACCTTATCCATATCCTGAGGTGGAGACGCTGTTTTCAAATAGACCCCTGGCATCCTTCCCTCCATGAACTTCCCACCTTGCTCTTGGGGAGACTCGAACTCATAACCTCTTGGTTGGAAGTGAAAGTTGCTTACCATCAGAGCAACCCCTTTTGTCTCAATGGCCGATTTAGAGTTAATGAATAAATGGTGGTGCTTGAATAATAAGATTATGGTAAGACTTGATTTTAAAAAATTCTGAATAATAGTCAACTTAAGATAATTTCTTCTAGATCTAAACTTAAGAAAAGATAGTGGCATTGAAATGCTCTCGAAACTAACCTACGAGGGCTAGTGACTGGTCAATCACCTGTCTGTCGTTTCAAGCTTCCAAAACAAGGTGCAGCATCCGCCTTAACGGGGAGAGGGTTGGATCCATGAGGAGACAGGAAAAAGCCATTCATTCTGGTCATTAGTTGCAATAAGTTTTCTTTTTTTAATCAAGATCTGGAAATTTAGTTGATAATATAGCTTCAAAGTAGAATGGATGTCAACTTCAAAGTGAATTTATTGTGCGAAGAGTGCGTTATGACCTGTGGTCGCCCCCTCTAGGCGGGGCTCACAACCAAAGGATGCACGGGGTGAAGTTGCCACAATTTTGATCCTTTAGAACAACTCGATGAATTTATCCATGCAGTTCAGCTTAATGCCCCAACGAGCACAGTCACACCTTTCTCTACAAGTCACCTTTTTCGAACATCTTTCAATAGACTTGTTAGTTCTGCAGCTTTTGGCTCAACTTTATCCCAGTTTACCGAGGGAGGACCCCCCTGGTCCATCGTACTGGAGCGATTCATCGCCAACAATCAGCTCTTATCCCTTGGTGTCAAAGGTCTTTCCTTGCAATGAACCGAAAGGTGAGAGCTTACTCCAGTAGGTTAGTAAACTACCTCTTCTGCTTTCATGCAAGTTGCCTGGTAGGGCCGATAGTAATACACTGTGTGGGATAGAGTAACCAGAGCTCTTAGGTTAGGGGTACGCCCTTAGCCTAGTACCCCAGATTTTGTCTGGTTAGATTTTGGTAGGAAAGGTGTACTAATCAATGAACCCACAAAACCCCGATACAAGCGAGCTAAGGGGCTTGGAGCCTCCTTTACCTATCAAAGATTCTGTTAACATTGCAGATAGACCTTACCTTACTAATCTTTTATTTTATCTCGGGGTTGACGTGATGATCAAATCTGGGTGAAGTGA
This sequence comes from Nicotiana glauca, assembly GCA_026770625.1. Classification (NCBI taxonomy): domain Eukaryota; kingdom Viridiplantae; phylum Streptophyta; class Magnoliopsida; order Solanales; family Solanaceae; genus Nicotiana; species Nicotiana glauca. The sequence goes on along the minus strand of MU695198.1, from coordinate 25,524 downwards.
CTTCGCCTGGGCGTTGAGCTTTGTCCCGCCTATCAGAAAGGCCCCCACTTCTATGGGAGTCTCTCTTGAATCAATAACCACCCTCTAGCCTGTCAGGCTTTCCCAGGCTCATCTCCGGCCCTCCTCCAAGAACAGAAAGACCTAATTGTGGGATTTAATAAATATCTCTTTCTGAACAGATTTCCCCATCAGTAATGGGACCAGAGAGAAAAAGTGTTTGGCCGAAGCCAAAATGAGGGTCCCCTCCTACTTTCCCACCCACCGTAATCGTCCCGCTCGTATGTGCGGCTGCAAAGATCCGATCCCAGCCCTACGAGAGGTATTCAATAAGTACCACTCAACTGTACAAACTAAGTTTCTCGACCTTGTCTCTGAGGGACAGTTGAACCCGATTTACCATAATAATAAATAGAGTCAATAGTGACTTCGTCGTGGCTCTACAGAGGAAGGAAAACACCGCCAAGCCAACAAGAAAGCAGAAACTCTCCTACTCCACTACTTCCCTCCTTCAAGGCGTTAAAAGCGAATCTTCAAGATCTACTTTTTAATCTCTTTCTCAATGAACCGGACAACAAAGCCCACATAATGGATTGCTTGCTTACCAAGCCATCCTGGCCCGTCTCAACTTGAATGAGTCTATAACCCTCTAGAATTACACCATATAATAGTACATGGATTTTCCTATCGAACCCACCTCCTCCAAATAAATCTAGATCTGGCAAAAGCGAAAGACCCCCTAAGCGAAAGACCCCCTAAGCCCGGTGAGCCCGGTGAGCCTCCAGATGCCTCCAAGCAAGCGATGGTCAGGAACTACTGCAATAGGCAGCTAGCCTATTAGAAAAAGTGACTTTGCTTAGCTAACACATCTTCACATTGACTTCCCTCCAAATGTCCACGAAGCTGTAAAAAGAGATAAATGGGCGGCTATCTAGCCAGTAGTGGAGTGGCTTGAATCAAATCGTTTGTCTAGAGAGGGCATTTTTGTGCAATAAACCCCTCCGACCGAAGACTAGTGGTAGGTATAAGATTTTATCTTGTTTCCATTTTATTTATTATTCTTGATCCGGAAGTAACCTTTTCCTTTACTTGGGCCTTGCCCCTTTGGTTGACACCACCTTAGCCTTAGTCAATTGCTAGATGCTTCTAATCAATAGAACAAAAAGAGGACTCTGCGACGAGTTCAGCCACCACCTCTGGGTCTGAGCTCTGCTCGAGTGTCGAAGAAATATGCACATTTAGAGCCCCTGGGTCTTAATGTTGTTCAGCTTCCTGGTGGTTCGATCGATAGCAAAGATAGGGAAAGAGCAGACTTCCAACTCTCTAGTGATATCCCCCCTTTTTCAGCCTGACATTATAAAGGTAAACTTCATCCACTGGACTACTAGAGTAGAGCTAAATCAAAAGGAAGCCTCTTCTGAACCAGAAGAAAAAAGAGCTCATAACCACTGCTTGTGAACAACTCTTTCATCTGTCTGTTAAAATGTAATGATATACCTTCAGTTTAGGAATATTTTCATCTGGGATTGGAACGACCTAGAGGGGGAAGCCCTCGGCCCGATCTCCCTATGGGTAGAGCCTCCTTTTCAGTCGCCCTCTACAACTAAGTCAGTTGAGCTCTTTCGGCTCCTAGAGTGTCACGTACGGTTCCTTTGAGAAGGGTGTGATACCACCACCTATTAGGCCCGACAAGCGGACCTAAAGTGTAAAATGTTTACCACGTAATGCTATGCTAATAGAATAATGAAAAAAGGGTCTTCTTTGACCCGCATGTGCGAATCGGTAGCTGTGAAACTAGCGATCTCTTACTCCACTAGTCTTATTGTCATCCCTACAATAGAGTCCGAACAGTCGACAACAACAACAAAAAACCCAGTTTGATCCCAACATGTGGGGTCTGGGGAGGGTAGCTTCCAATAGACCCACAGCACAGGAAGGGCAAGAAGAAGAAGAGGGAAGCAAGGAAGGAAGAAAGATGGAAGAGAAAAAAGGTAGAGATAAAGGATAAATAGTATCAAATAATAACAACCGGGAATATAATACCTGAAGCGAACAAAATCACACATCGTAATAAAAAATCTAAGAATATAAAGGGACATGCATGTTAATAGGAAATTGATGAACACTATAAACTACCTACTAATCTTCTACCTTAATCCTCGACCCCCGCACCCTCCTATCAAGGGTCATGTCCTCAATGAGCTGAAGTAGAGTCCGGATAGTCAAACCGTTCAATTAGTCGAAACGTTGGAATATCCACAAAGCTAGGAGGTATATCCTTGAAGTAGTAACAAAATTTTAAAACTAGCTTCTCAAGCATGGGAAAATATGCATCTGAAGCATTCCATACTACCATCCTCACGACGGATAATGACAAGTATTTGAGTGCAGGGAACTCGACAATTTTCATGTCCCAACAGTACTTTACATTCCCCAAAGGAAATCCCATCTCTAATTTGAGACTCTCAAGTTTCTGCAATCTTTTAATGTTTGAATCCCATAGGGCTTACGACTAGATCAAGAGATTGAAGGCGAGCATGAACTTCCCGTATGGGAAACAAAGGACAACTAGGTACATCAGCAATAATGCAGAGGCTGAGTTCTTCAAGATTGGGCAACCTCCACCAGAACCTTGGATTTTTCTCATCCAGACGTATACGACAAGAGAGGAAGGTCATCAAGTTCTCTAGAATAGTTGTTGAAGATTCTTCAAAAATTGCTCGATCATTGTCTTCCCATACACTGGTCAATCTGTTTATATTCACATGCCTTAGCTTCATCATTTTCCACATAGCTGTAGCTGATGTCCTTAGAAACTGATTTCAACCACTAGAGTTTGAAGCTCCTGTAGATGTGATATCCACTTGAAATCAAATTCTTCGACAAAAATCTAAAGGTACCTCAAGTGAGTTAGCGATTGTACTGCTAGCCCAAGAACTTGGCAACTCCACTTTCATCAAATTCAACACTCGAACAAGTCTTAGTTTAACAAGTAACGGTAAAGTATTTGATCTGTTCCATGTGTTGAAACTTGGATGAGCAATGAACTCCAAAGACCTAGGAAATTCACCTATATACTTTGTGTACTTGGACTTGAGCATTGGAATCTTATCCAACATATATTCAGAATGATCTACTCCCTCCGTTTTAATTTATGTGAACTTGTTTGATTAGGCACGAAGTTTAGGAAAAAAATGAAGACTTTTGAAATTTGTGGTCATAACAAATCCAAATGGGCCCCAGAGTATTTGTGTGGTTATAAAAGCTTCTCATTAAGGGTAGAATTGTAAGTTTAAGCTAAATTGTTACCAAATTTAGAAAGGATTCATTCTTTTTGGAACGGACCAAAAAGGAAATAGGTTCATATAAACTAGAACAGAGAGAGTAACTGATTGACAAGATTATTGTATACGGCTAACGTCGGGGAGTCCGATTTTATGATCATTATATAGCTCCATGGCCCATCTCCAGAACTCTCGAGGCACAACTCGAGGTTCGACCCCGAGGGTTCCCTATGTTTGATCTCGAGGGAGTGCAAATCGGTGGCTATGATGGACAAGCGGGAGATTCCCAAGGCACATGCTTAGAGATGACTAGGTCTACAAGAATAGTACAAGTCTGTACCGTGACATTAAATAGTTGTACTAGCTGTATATCTTTGTAATAAATGTATATGTACTATGTTGGAATTCCCTTCCTATATAAAGGGGACCCTTATCNAAATATTCACATGCCTTAGCTTCATCATTTTCCACATAGCTGTAGCTGATGTCCTTAGAAACTGATTTCAACCACTAGAGTTTGAAGCTCCTGTAGATGTGATATCCACTTGAAATCAAATTCTTCGACAAAAATCTAAAGGTACCTCAAGTGAGTTAGCGATTGTACTGCTAGCCCAAGAACTTGGCAACTCCACTTTCATCAAATTCAACACTCGAACAAGTCTTAGTTTAACAAGTAACGGTAAAGTATTTGATCTGTTCCATGTGTTGAAACTTGGATGAGCAATGAACTCCAAAGACCTAGGAAATTCACCTATATACTTTGTGTACTTGGACTTGAGCATTGGAATCTTATCCAACATATATTCAGAATGATCTACTCCCTCCGTTTTAATTTATGTGAACTTGTTTGATTAGGCACGAAGTTTAGGAAAAAAATGAAGACTTTTGAAATTTGTGGTCATAACAAATCCAAATGGGCCCCAGAGTATTTGTGTGGTTATAAAAGCTTCTCATTAAGGGTAGAATTGTAAGTTTAAGCTAAATTGTTACCAAATTTAGAAAGGATTCATTCTTTTTGGAACGGACCAAAAAGGAAATAGGTTCATATAAACTAGAACAGAGAGAGTAACTGATTGACAAGATTATTGTATACGGCTAACGTCGGGGAGTCCGATTTTATGATCATTATATAGCTCCATGGCCCATCTCCAGAACTCTCGAGGCACAACTCGAGGTTCGACCCCGAGGGTTCCCTATGTTTGATCTCGAGGGAGTGCAAATCGGTGGCTATGATGGACAAGCGGGAGATTCCCAAGGCACATGCTTAGAGATGACTAGGTCTACAAGAATAGTACAAGTCTGTACCGTGACATTAAATAGTTGTACTAGCTGTATATCTTTGTAATAAATGTATATGTACTATGTTGGAATTCCCTTCCTATATAAAGGGGACCCTTATCATTTTGTAAAGGGACATGATACTCAATACAAGAACAAGAACATTCTATGCTCTCTAACTTAAATATTCTTTATTTTCTTTCCTTTGATTTATTGCTTACATTTATTGTGTTTCATTGATTGTTCTTCATTTATTACTTATCATTGATCATAAAGAGCCATCATCAAGGCTCTTAGAACTGTTAGTTCTTTATCGACCGGCCCCAGACCGGTGCTTTAGCTCGACCTTGAGGCCTTGCTTAGGCTAGTTTGAGACCCAGATTCATAGCTGTTTGGTTTGAATAACAACACTGCTCCTTACTCTTACTTTACTTTCCTAGCTCACACTTAGCATATATTGCCTAACAACTAGTATTAAAATTAATCACATATTTTTAGAACCACAAATTCAAATGTAATTGTAATTACCATTTTCAAGGTAAACAGTTTGGCGCCCACCGTGGGGATGAAAATAATAGTGATTATTTTAGTGCTGGTTTAATGAAAAACGCAAGTTATTCTTCACTCTTTTTCTTGTCCAAGAATCTTTGATTTCAGGTCAAAATGTCTGACTCAGTGATGAAAATAATTACCATTTTCAAGGTAAACAGTTTGGCGCCCACCGTGGGGATGAAAATAATAGTGATTATTTTAGTGTTTGTTTAATGAAAAACGCAAGTTATTCTTCACTCTTTTTCTTGTCCAAGAATCTTTGATTTCAGGTCAAAATGTCTGACTCAGTGAATGCACATGAAAACAACGGTCCTGAGGACCATGGAGAGAATGACGTAGTTGTTTCAGGCACTGGTGTACTACTGAGAAACCCTGAAGACACACCAGAGTCAATCCTTGCGGGTGTGGATGCACGCAACGCCCAACACGTCGATATAAGCTCCCACAATAACAGGAGTATACGCCAAGAAGAACAACAAGAAACTCAGAGAACCCCAGATCGGGAGGAGCGATAGGTTAGCCTTCATGTTATTTTTGAAATGTTGCAGGCTCAACACATAGATATTGCTCAATTGCAAAGCCACAAGAAAACTCCAAGCATACCAACCGGAAATGGCTCTTCGAGCCGAACAGGTACCGAAAAGATCGAGCAACGATGGATCAGCAGCTGACCCCGCTATTATAAAGCTGCTCGAGGACCTTACGAAGAGGATTGAATCAGGCAAAAAGAAGATAGAAGCTAATGAGAAAAGGTGGAGACCTACAATTCAAGGGTCGATCAAATACCGGGTGCACCCCTAATTGTGAAGGGTGTAGATTCAAAGAAATTCGTACAAAAGACATTCCCATTAAGTGCTACTCCAAAGCACATCTCGAAGAAATTCAAATTGCCCGATCTCCCGAAGTACAACGGAACCTCGGATCCCAACGAGCGCATCACTGCTTACACTTGTGCTGTAAAAGGAAATGACCTGAAGGACGACGAGATCAAATCGATCCTGTTGAAAAAATTTAGAGAAACACTTTCAAAAGGGGCCATGATGTAGTATCACAACATATCCCCGAATCCAATAGACTCATTTGCCATGCTGGCGGATTCTTTCATAAAGGCACATGTTGTAGCCATCAAGGTTGCTACAAGGAAATTCGACATCATCAAAATCAAACAGAGAGAAAAAAAGATGTTACGGAAGTTTGTATCTCGCTTTCAAATGGAGCGAATGGAATTACCACCAGTCTCCGATGACTGGGTAGTGCAGGCCTTCACCCTGGGTTTGAATGAACGAAGTTTGATAGCTTTGAAGTAGCTGAAGCAGAACTTGGTTGAATGTCCCACTGTGACTTGGGAGAATGTCCACAACCGGTTTAAATCAAAGATTAGTGTCGAGGATGACCAACTAGGAGCCCCCTTGGGCTCAATGTATCCTAGCAGGCTCCTGGCAAAGGAACCAAGGCCAAACAAGGAAAGGTACCAACCATACACTGAAGATCGACGAAATGCCTCAAGGAGTAGTATAACCCGAAACGAACGAAGGGCAGACCGAGGTCAGAATCTTGGGGGACTCGTGAGCAGATCCAGTTTCAACAGGCATGCAGGACCGGTGGAAGCACTCCGATTAACCAGAGTACAACTTCAACATTGATGTGTCGGACATCCTATTAGCCATAGGTAAAATCAAAGACACTAGGTGGCCAAGACCCGTACTCTCAGATCTATCACAAGGGAACCCTAACTTGGTGTGCGAATTTCACGGCACGCATGGTCATAGGAATGAAGATTGCAGACAACTCGAAGAAGAAATAGCCCGACTAATCAACAAAGGGCACCTCCGAGAGTTCCTCAGCGACCGAGCCAAAAACCAATTTCAGGAAAGAGAGGCTAATAGGAAAAATGAAACAAAAGAGTCACAACATGTCATACACATGATCGTTGGAGGAATTGACATCCTACAGGAGCCTATTGTTAGACGAACAAAAATATCCATCACTAGGGAAAAGCGAACTCGAGGCTACATACCCGAGAACGCTCTCACATTAAGCGAAGAGGACATCGAGACATTGTCTCAGCCTCATAAAGACACATTAGTAATTTCTTTTCTTGTGAATACATTTCAAATTAAACGTGTGCTTGTGGATCCAGGTAACTCGGCCAATATTATCAGGTCGATGGTGGTGGAGCAGCTCAGACTGCTCGACCAGATCGTGCTCGCCTCTCGAGTCCTCAACAGATTCAACATGGCGAGCGAGACAACGAAAGGGGAGATCATCTTCCCGATCAACGTGGCCAGCACAATCCAAAAATGTCAAGTTGTATGTCATCGATGGAGACATGAGGTATAATGCCTTGCTCGGAAGGTCATGGATACACTGCATGAGAGCAGTGCCATCAACCCTTCATCAAATGATGAAGTTTCCAATGAAGGATGGAATAAAAATGGTATATGGGGAGAAACACGTAGCAAGAGAGATGTTCGCGCTGCACAATGTGACACCAGCATTGACACCTTAAATATTGAAGGAGCCAAAGGATAAGCAAACATCAAAGTAGCAATCACAAGCTACATTCACGGATGCACCCGAGTGAATGAGCAGAGGACCGAACCGCGTCCCTGGAGCGAGCATTTAAAGCATATCAAGGCTCGAAGTGCCATCACTACTAAGGTATAACCGTCTTCTTTTTATTTACGTCTTACACTAACCTATGTCTAGGTGTCCGGTTAGAAAAATTGAAGCACCTTCCATTTCGAAGACTTTAGGTTTTAAAGAATGCATTGCACTCTTTTCCTTAGATCGGATTTTATCCCAAGAAGGGTTTTACTGGCAAGGTTTTTAACGAGACAACATTTATATGCTACCTAAGGAGAACTTTAACAAGTATTCAAGGCTCCTCTTCAATCAACCTCGAATACTAGAGGGCATCCCTCTAAGAGATCACCTCCCCAAAGAAATCAAGATGAGCCAAAGAGGGTTTCGTGAGCCAAAGTGGGTCTCGATAGAAAGATGATGTACCAGGCTAAACGGTTAAATGAACCGTGTTCGCATGGAATAATCGAACCCTCGGCGACGAAAACATGTATACTTGTACCAAGTAATCAAAGGAGTATCTTTTTCGCACTTCAAAGAAGCTTGCTATTTTTACAAGGAATGGCCCTAGGGCTAGAAATTCTCCGAACACTCGGGAACTAACATCAAAAACTTGAAGACGTAAGACCTCTGGGTTGGAATCTTCGAACTCATAAGCCCTCAATGAGGCAACATCAAGTTTACAAAGAACGGCTCCAAAGCCAAAAACTTTTGATATCTCGGGGACTGTCGACAACTATCGCCCCATCGAGCTATCAAAAACTCGAGGCCATAAGACCCCAAGCGGGAAACCTCGAGCCTGAAAGCCCTGCATATGGAAATGCTAGAAAATATAAGACCTCCATGAGGTAACCTCGAGCTCACAAGACCTCCATAAGGCAATACCAAATCTATAAGACCTCAAGCAAGACATGAATTATACTTGTGCCAAGTAACCTATCTGTAAGACCTCAAGTAAGGCATGTTCAAATTTATAAGACCTTACAAAAGGCATAATACTGATATTAAAGTCAAGGCTATATATTCGAACTTGTAAGATCTCTAAAAAGGTATACCCTCGATATAGATGCCGAGGCTACTTCACTCGGGGACTAAAAGGCTACGGCCAAATACAATGACTACGGTCATAAGGCTCCGGCCAAACTAACGCGACTCGGGGACACCCGACCATCTCCATGAAATCACAAACCTTCAATTACTTCGAAAATACTTAAAAAAAATAGGTTAATCAAGCTACCCTCAATATAAGCAAAAGAGATTCGATCATGTAGGCTCCAAAAAATGAAAAGGCTTCGAAACAATTTATCTATCGAGCAAAACCTCCCGAGGTGCTCATTTATCGTTACATAACATCTCACAATCGAGGTTCTTATCAATCCATCGAAGAGTCGTACGTACACAAAATTTCAAAAATCTTTGACGAGGGAAAAATAAAGCTTATATTAGAGGTCGTACCGACCCAATGCATAAGATCCTAAGCGCTATCATATATTAGAGGTCGTATCGACCCAATGCGTAAGAGCCTAAGCACCAACATATATTAGAGGTCGTACCGGCCCAATGCGTAAGAGCCTAAGTGCCAGCCCATATTAGTGGTCGTGTCGATCCAACGCATAAGAGCCTAAGAGCCAGCTTAAAATTCAAAAAGTAAACGGTTGATGAGTTCGAGTAAAAACCTGAATCAAAGACTGAGCCCGAAATGGTTAACTAAAAAGTGCCTAAGGGCAAATGCGTAAGAGCATACGACCAGCCTAACAAGCCTCAGAGCCAATTTGTAAACCTAAGGGTTTTACCTCGAAGGCTAATTCATCTATCTTATCATTGACGAACGTCAAAATTCAAGACAAAGAACGACATAAACAAGCAAAGAAAAATTTATGAAAGGGGAAAACCAAAAGGCTTTTTTTATATGTATATGTGAAATAATATAGGACTTCATTTACAATGTTCTCTAAGGTCATTATACGCAAAATAAAAAGGAAAAGCCTAGTCTACTTTCTTCTCAGGGACTGCGGCCCCATCGGCCTCTCCCTCATTATCTTCTGCATTAGATTCGAGGAATTTGGCGTCATATTCATCCGCCTTGACCGATCTATCTCTTCTGAGAGATCGAAGCCCGTAGCGTAGATCTCCTCGAGGGCTTCCCTCCGGGATTTTCACCGGGCATACTCATTGCTTCTACTCTCCCGGTTGAAAGCCCCTCTCAACTCAGCTCGAGCGTCGATAGTATCTTTTAAATAGATGACCAGTTTTTTGTCGGCCTTAGCTTAAATCTCTTCAGCTTCATCCCGGGTGTCCACGACCTCGGACTTCATCTTCAAAAGGTTAGACTCGAGCCTTATAATCCTGCTCGTTTGGGCCGAGCTACTTTCACGAGCATTCCGGAATTGTACCTCGAGGGTGGAAACCTTGGCCAACGCATTCTTCTTGGCTGCAACTTAGGCATCAATCTGAGCCCTTAGCTCATTGCACTCATACTTTGCCTAACCAACTTAGCTCCAAAGACGTTCCAGGTCCTCCGTCTTCCTCTGCAACTGAAATATAAAAATGTTAATCTCCGAAGATAGGAGAAGAAACACATATCCCCTCGAAAAACAGATTACCTGTCTCTCGAGGTATCCTTCATAGTTCTGGCTTCGATTCATCTCATATCGAAGGTATCTCAACTCCTTTCCCTTTTATCAGAAAGAAGCCTGAGGGATTTCTCCTCGTCTAAGGCTTTCTGCAACCTAACATACCGGTGGAGCAACTCGGACTTAAGCTTGTCAAAAGCATATGAAAAAGAATCTTAGTGAGAAAATGAGAATGCAAAACCAGAAACAAACAAAGTCAACCAAAACTCACCATAGAATAGAGCCGCTAAGCCTTCTCAAAAGTTGAGTGTACATCTGCTGGCCTGGTTTCATCGGCCCTAGTTGAACCGCTCTCATTTGGGATATGATCACTCGAGACCCCATTTGATTTAGGCGGACCCTGGTCTCGAACATCCCTCAAAGTACCTTCGACAAGAGAAGAAGACGACGACAGAAAATTTTTATCCCTCGAAGTACCTTCAACGGGAAAAGAAGACGACGGCAAAGGAGGAACTATTTTCCCTAGGCTAGAAGCCTCGAATGTTGCAAACTCAGCTGATACATCTTCTTTTAGCCTCCTAGAAGGGCTTGCCTTGCTATGAGCACCCTCGTCATTCAAGGATTCCTTCCGTTTGTTATCATTCCTTGACCACGAAGCCGATGATCCTTTCTCCACTCCGAGGGGGCACGGTCTCATCTCAGAAAATTCTCCAATGCCTGTGGTGACGGAGTTAATACACATAAAAACAAAGTACCTTTCGAAAAAAATAAAACACATAGCACGTATCGTGGTGTTTTGCCTCCCATCTACCCTTGGACAGATCTCGCCACTTACGCTCATTGTAAGTCAAGCAAGCTGCTAGTTTCTGAGTGAAATCTGCCATGTCGGGAACCTCGTATGGCAGCCAAGGGATTGCTATAGAAGAGAGAAGGAAAATGTATTTACGGAGTCTTCCTCCACCATGAAAAAAATGATAAAAACACAACTGCACCACTTACATGTTGAATTCCATTTCTCAGGAAATGGCAGGAACTCTACAGGGATAATATCGATAGTCTGCACTTGGACAAATCGACTCATCCATCTTCAATCCCTGTCTTCTTCATTATTGGAAACAAAGGGCCGAGTGGATCGGTGCTTTAAAGTAATCAAGCCTCGGTAATACATGGGCCAGTACAACCTAAGAAGATAGCTAAGGATGAACTCGAGGTCGGCTTTATCTGCAAAGAACCTTATCATCAACACTATCCTCCAAAACGATAGGTGAACCTGTGTCAGGGTAACCTGATATCTTCTGCAAAACTCGAGAATGCCCTATCGAGAGGGCCAAATGTAAATGGGTATGTACATATGTCCAAAGCCCCTCTACATGAGCCATGATGCTCTCTTCCTTGGAAGGTACATGCAGTACCACCTCTTCTCCCCATCCGCAGTCTCTCCTAACCGTCTCGAAGTGTTCCTCTCTTATTGACGAGATGAACCTTGATGCATGCTCCCAATGGCCCTGAACATTGGGTGGTATCTCTACCATAAAGTCCCTCCTCGAGGCAAAGCATCTCGAGGTTAGCTCACCGGATGCCAGTGGTGTACCACCGATCGAGCGAGAAATAGAGGTGGAACTCTCCTTTTCTTGGTGAACGGATTTGGGCGTAGTAGCCATGACTATGTTGAAGCAAGAAGAATAAGATAAAACTTAAATGAAAGTTTTGAATTAAAATGATGGAAGCACTGATGTAAGGAAGAAAAGCTCTACAAGAAGGATAGTTGATCAAAATAGCAAAGTCATTAAATGAGAGGAAAATAAGCTCATATATAGAGCAAGCGGCGATTTTTTGCCTACTCTGAAGGCCAATTAATTCTGACTAGGCCATTATCACTTTGGGGAAGTGTACCAGCGGGGCTACCTCAGTCACTTCATGGCCATGTCATACGAATAACGCTGTCATACAACGTTCGAGGGGTCAAGATTCCCGTATCAATCCATCCTCGAGATGGTACCCAATCTTGAGGATCTCTGTTACTATAAAAATAGGCTCTAAGGAGCCAACAATGTCAATCTAGCCTCGAGATGGTGCCCGATCTTGAGGATCTCTGTCAATATAAAAATGGTCTCTAAGGAGATGTCAACATCAATCTAGCCTTGGGATGGTGCCCGATCTCGAGGATCTCTATCGATATAAATTGGGCTCTAAGGAGCTATCAACATAAGTCTAGCCTCGAGATGGCACCCGGTCTCGAGGATCTCTGTTGCTACAAAATGGGTTCTAAAAGGGCTATCAATCTAGCCTCAGGATGGTGGCCGGTCTTGAGGGTCTCTATTATCCCAAGTATAGGCTCTAAAAGAGTCGACATCAAAATTCAAAAGATTAGACTTGCATAAGCACGACAGAATAAAATTTGAAGCTTGAAACAAAAGGGTCTTTTTGCATTCTCAAAAATACATTTATAGAGTGTGTCTTTACAAAGCACCCCCAAGGAAACCACATACAAAAAGAAGGAAAAAGGGAAGCAGAGATGATGCCACGAGTCTAGTCTTCACACTCACTACTATCTGAATCACTTCTGGAACCCTCATCCGAATTAGTTGAAGGTGTTGATTCTTCCTCCAAGGTTTTGGCTTTCTCGATCTCAGTGAAGAGGTCGATACCTTCGGCGCTTGCTTCCTCGAAGGCCTGCCTCCTAGCTTGCAAACAAGCATGAGCAATGGCCTGAGCCAGCTTCTGCTCGGCCTTCTCAGATATCTCTCTAGCCCGATCATTAGCGGTGATGGCATCTCTCTTATACGAGGACGCATGTTCATCAGCCTCGGACTTGGCCGTAAATAATGCAGTGGCCTCTTTCTAAGCACTTTGAAGGATATCCTAGGTTGAGACCAACTCTCCCTGCAAAATATCTTTCTCCGAATTCACGGCCTCATTCTGCCTCTTCAGCTCGAGGATCTTTGTATTCTTGGCTGCAACCTCTTCATGAAGTTGCCCCACCAGGGCATCCTTTTGCCCAATCTGCAAAGGCGAAACAAGATAGTAAGCATCAAGTTACAAGAATAAAAAGATGAACACATGAATGTTGTGTTACCTGCTCAGCAAAGCTAGTCCATTCCTGGTGTACTTCCTCCAAACTTTCCCGATGCTCATTCAAATCCTATTCCTTTCGGGCAGAGGAAGCCTTCAACTTATTTAGCTCCGATGTGAGCTTCTTGAGCTCCTCCTCACATCATGAAAGCTCATCTTGAAGATTAGAAAATGTGTGGTCATTCAATTTCTTGACCTACAACGAACAGAGAAGTTAGAAAGGCAAGGGAAAAAACATGAAGCACAAATGGTATGTCAAGAATATCACCTGCTTTTGAAGCCTCTCAGCCTCCTCGAGAGCGATGGGGGTATCAAGGTCTGTGTCCTTGTCGACACCAATGAAGTAGTCCTAGAATGTCTCATCCTCTCCCTGAAAGGCCCCCATATCGGCGGTGCACCTATTCTGGCATCCCTTTTTTCCCATAGAAAATGAAGTGCTCGATTCAAAACTGTCCATAGTATCAATATCTATAGGGGTCTCTTCTCGACCCTGAAAATTTTTAGATTTGGACCCTTTCAAAATTGCCAGGAGATGATTCGCCGGCACAGACTGTACCATGTCCAACTTGAGGCTCGAGGACTGTGCACAAACCCTCCTTGAGGGTTTTCTCAGCACGAGTTTGGTCCACATCGGCCACCCTCATCTCGGCGGCCTTCCGCCCAATAGTTTGTGGAGCATCAACGCTCCGTCTTACCCTTTGTACCAAAGGGAGATCACCATCGTCGTCATCTTCATGAAGACTTGCTGCAGCAGTCAAAGTCAAGACCATGGCGTCAGTCATAGGCTTGCACACCTTGTATTTCTTTGATTCTAGAGACTCGATCAACTCCTCCTTCTTCCTTTTCTTACCCTTGTCAGGTTTCGAGGCTTCTTCTTTACTAAGAGGAGGCGGTCTCATCGACATGCCATCCACGAGGCCTACAGAGCCATGATGTATTAAACTTATAGCCACAAATAATACTCATGAGAAACTTGGTAATGAATACAATGATAGCATATCGTGTTCTTGGCCTGCCACCGCATCTTCGCCAAATCACACGAAGCACGCTCGCCGTATGGAAAAGCAAAGTCTAAACATATGATCCATATCGGGAGGTCCTGGACCGTGCCGGAAAACCAAACGGTGGCTACATAATTAAAAGAAACTCAATTCAAAAGAAGAAGGTCGAGCAGTAAAATGTGCTTGATGTAATAATACTCACACTTCATATTACATTCCTCCGAAAATGGCATCTTATCAGCAGGAATGATGTCTGAGGTTCTTACTCAGACAAGCTGGTTCATCCATCCTCGGTATTTATCCTCATCGGTGTTCACAAAGAATGTCTTGGCGAATCGATAGTGAAGATTGATTAAACCCCCTCGGAAGAGACGGGGCCGTACAATCTGATCAAATGGTTGAGGGTGAAGGTCATTCCCTCGATCCGGTTGGAGAAATATTTGAGCATGTAAACAATCCTCTAGAAAGAAGGATAGATATGACCAAGTGTCACTCGGTATTGATTACAAAAGTCAAGAATTACCAGATCTATCGGTGGAGAAGAAGAATTTACAGGGCCTAGGGTGAAGGGGTGTGTGTATATGCTAAGGAAATCAGCTTTGTGTGATACTATGATTTCCTCAGCGGTGGGGATCACTACTTGAACTGCCTCGCCCCATCAGCAGTCCATATTTACTCTCTTCATATCTATCACCATACTGATGTACCGAGACATGGGCTCGCATTGGCCCAGTGTAGAACGGGGTCTCTCAACAGTAAAATTAGAGACCGTATCAAAGTGGTCAGTCATACATTGCTCAATACTTGGAGGTATTTTTGGTTTTCCCTTGGACGGGCGTGATGAAGTGGTGGTGCCCCCTTTCTGAGGTACCATTTTGGAGGTTTTAGCCATAACCAAATCAAAGCTTCTAAGAAAGAAAATGGATAGGCAAGCGCAAAGAGGAGATGAATGCAGAAGATGGTGACTTAGATCTGAAAACTTAAAGATATTGTAAAAATATGAATGACAAACAATTGAGGTATTTATAGAAGTTGTTTGGGAAATGTTTGAGCGGAAGAGTCGAATCAATAATGGTTCGTGGGCTTCTCAATAATCGTGTTGACAGTGACCTCTACACAGCCTTTTGAGTTGTGTCATTTAATGATCTGATGGGTTGACATCATGATAGAAGTATCGAAGAGGCAAGAATTCAAGACCGTTTCTTATCATTTTTACTCTAAGAAATATGGAGACTATCTGTATACAGCAAAAATCAGAGAATGTGATTTTTTGATCATTATATAGCTCCATGGACCGTCTCCAGAACCCTCAAGTAATAGCTCGTGGTTTGACCCCGAGGATTACCTATGTTCGATTTCGGGGGAGTGCGAATTGGTGGTTGTGATGGACAAGGGGGAGATTTCCAAGGCACGTGCTTAGAGATGACCAGGTTTATAAGAATATAATAAGTCCGTATCGTGACATTAAATAGTTGTACTAGTTGCATATCTTTGTAATAAATACATATGAACTATGTTGGGATTTCCCCTCCTATTTAAAGGGGACCCTTGGCATTTTGTAAAGGGACATGATACTCAATACAAGAACAAGAACATTCTCTTCTCTCTAACTTAAACACTCTCTATTGTCTTTCCTTTGATTTATTGCTTTCATTTATTGTGTTTCATTAATTTTCTTCATTTATCACTTATCGTTGATCATAAAGAGCCATCATCAAGGCTCTTAGAACTGTAAGTTCTTCATCGACCGACCCCAGTCCAGCGCTTTAGCTCGACCTCGAGACCCTGCTTAAACTAGTCCGAGATCCCGATTCATAGCTGTTTGGTTTGAATAACAACACTGCTCCTTACTCTTACTTTACTTTCCTAGCTCACACTTAGTATCTATTGCCTAACAACTAGCATTAAAATAAATTATGCATTTTTAGAACCACAAATTCAAATATAATTGTAATTATCATTTTCAAGGTGAACAATCATCATGAATATAAATGCATAGCCATGATTCCTGGGGATACAAATGTTAATCATATGGATTGTATGGCACTGTGAGCTGCATAAATGTTTCTTCTCTAAGTTTTCTCAAGCAAAATTCATGCACTACATCATGAAGTGTGCAACATTGTATATCACCATTAATTCTGCTTTCTAGAAACCATTACAAGACTTTTTGTAAGTACATCGTTCAAGCAAAATCTAGATGCTTCCTCCATGTTCTCTGTGTCACATTCACTACAAACTCTTCAGCCATCCACAACTTCAGCAATCATGCACCGGAATCTTATGGTCTTCTGGAAACAATCCCATATAAAGAAGGCAAGGCTTTAAGTGGTCTTCTAAATGCTCATAACTTGATTGTATTACCATCATGCTCTGCTCTCCTAAAACATGAGAACTTAAGTCATTGGCAAACTCCAGCCACAAGGATGCCTCTCTTTCTGTTTTCATTATAATTCCAACAATCTGCACAATGACAAGAGGCAATCCCTTACAATGTTCGGCAACTTTTAACCTTGTTTCCCATAGTTCCAAGGGACAACTCTCTCCTTGAAATACTCTTTTCTACAATAATTCCCAACTCTCTTCCAATGTTAGAAATCTAAGAGAATAAGGATCACTGTGGTATTGAAGATGCTTATCCACTTCTTCAATTCGAGTTGTTACTGTTGGATTTATTATTAAATAAATAATAACAAAATAGGTGTGAATGGAAATGGTGGGAAAAGAAATGGAGGAAAGTGAAATTTTGAATGAGTTCATTTCACTTATGCACTTTGTCCCTTATTGGTAGAAGGAAAGAAAATCTTTGTGTATATAAAGAGAAGCTCATCTTTTAGCTCTTAAAGAGCTAAGAAGAAGGCAAGCCTCACGTCGTCGTCGTCTCTCGCTCGCTCGGCTTGGCTTTGGCTTCGGTTTCGGCTTCGAATTTGGATTTGGATTTGTCAAAGATCGATTGATTGATTAATCTTTTTGGACAGAATTCTTTTCAAATAATTAATTAATTAATTAAATTAATTAAATAAAATTCAATCCAAAATAACCCATGACCCACGACCCGATCCAGTCTGGCCTATTTTTTTTCCCGGATTATTTTAAATCCGTTTTATATTTCCCGCAATATTTTGAGCAGCCATGGCTGTTCTGAAACAATGTCACACCTGTTCCAACAACTATGACTGTTTTGAAAGGTTGCAAACCTCTTCAGAAACAACACCAAGTTGGCTATAAATATACCTTCAAATCCCAGAATATTGACTTACGAAATTTTTTGATTATCTTCTTCTTCTTCTTCTGCACTAAAATTCTAGTGTATTTTGCTTCCATCGAGTGGTTCGTTGATCATCGGCATTTTTAGTACCAATACTCCGGTGAGTTAAATCGTTTTATTCTGGGAGGATATATTCCATAACCTCGGGTACTTGAGGGAAATAATTTCCTTAAGGAAATACTATGTATTCAGTGGGCTCGATTTGTTCATGTACCGTTTTCAGAATTTATTTTGAAGAAGTTTAAATACTGTTTTCGAAATTTAATTTCTACTAACTTTCTATTTCTGTTTTTTCAGAAAGTTTACTGGTTTATTTATTTATAGCAATACAGATAAATAACAATCTTAAGGAAATTATATTTATTATATTTTGTATTCTGTCTGAATTTTACTATTTTGATTTGAAGATATAAAAACTTCATCAGCTTATTGAAATTCAGGAAATGATTTGAAGAACATAAAAACTTCATCGTTTTTCTGTAAAACAGTATATGAAAACATTATTTGTTTTTTACGTACTGTTTATTGATTACAATATTATTTACTGTTTTGGTTTTTCCATTAATTGATTTCTTCTGTTGTTGACAGTAAGAAATGACAAATGAAAACGGAAATCCTTCTACGACTGTTGGTGCAACGATGATAGCCTCGTCAAGCCGCACTGTTGTTCCTCCGGCTGAGAAACCGGGGTAATTTTCTGGAACCAACTTCAAATGATGGCAGCAAAGGGTGTTCTTCTTTCTTACCACACTTGTTATGCAGAAATTCACTAGTGAAGAGCCTCCAGTGCCTATTGCGGACATGTCGGATAATGAAAAGTTCATGGTTGTTGAGGCGTGGAAGCAGACAGATTTTCTTTGCAAAGGCTATATCTTAAGTGCTTTAGAAGATGACTCTTACACTGTATATAGTGCAATGAATACTTCAAAAGAATTATGGGACGCACTTGAGAAGAAGTACAAGACAGAAGATGCATGCTTGAAGAAGTTCGTGGTTGCCAAGTTTCTAGACTATAAAATGATAGATAACAAAACTGTGGGAACCCAAGTTTAGGAGCTTCAACTTATTTTTCACGATCTTATTGTTGAAGGTATGATCATGAATGAAGCATTTCAAGTAGCTGCTATGATTGAAAAATTGCCTCCTTCGTGGAGAGATTTCAAGAACTATCTGAAGCACAAACGCAAAGAAATGAAGTTGGAAGATCTTGTGATACGTCTAAAGATCAAGGAAGACAACAAAACAACCGAGAAAAAGTCTCGTGGAAATTCAACGATCATGGGAGCTAATATCGTTGAAGAGACTGCTCCAAAAAGTAAGAAGAGGAAGAGATCTTCTGGAGAAACTAAGGAGCAAAAAAAAAAAAAAATTCAAGGGCAGCTGCTACAATTGTGGAAAACTCGTTCACAAAAGCCCTGATTGTCTTCTCTCAAAAAAGGATAAGAAGAAGGGACAAGCCAACATAGTGGAGAAGAATAATGACATTGATGATCTTTGCGCAATGCTTTCGGAATGCAATTTAGTTGGAAATCCAAAGGAGTGGTGGATTGACTCTAGAGCCACTCGACATGTTTGTGCTATCAAAAAAGCATTTGCGACTTACTCTATTGCTGGTCCGGAAGAAGAAATTTCCATGGGAAATAATGCAATAGCCAAGATTGAAGGTTATGGGAAGATATTCCTGAAGATGACTTCTGGCAAGGTGTTAATGCTCAACAACGTTCTTCATGTTCCTATTATTAGGAAAGATTTAGTTTCTACTTCTTTACTTGTAAAGAATGGATTCAAATGTGTATTTGTTTCTGATAAAGTTGTTGTAAGCAATAACGAAATGTATGTTGGAAAAGGCTACCTCACGGTGGGCTTTTTCAAACTCAATATAACATTTGTTGACAGTATGAATAAAATTTCAGCTTTTTCTTATTTATTGGAGTCAAATAATTTATGGCATATTCGTTTAGGACATATCAATTATAAAACCTTGCGGAAATTAATTAATTTAGAAGTATTTCCTAAATTCGAGTGTAATAAATTGAAATGTCAAATATGTGTTGAATCTAAGCTTGTAAAACATCCTTATAAGTCTGTTGAAAGGAATTCAAATCCTTTAGACTTAATTCATACTGACATTTGCGATATGAAGTCGACACCATCTCGAGGTGGGAAAAAGTATTTTATTACTTTCATTGACGATTGCACTAGATATTGTTATATTTATTTGCTTAATAGTAAGGATGAAGCAATTGAAGTATTTAAGAAATACAAGAATGAGGTAGAAAATCAATTAAATAAAAATGAGACGACCCGACCCGTTGTCACATGAGTTACCGCCCCATTTTCCCCATATTATGTTGTTCTATGATTCAATATCAG
The DNA here is from genome assembly GCA_026770625.1 of Nicotiana glauca. Classification (NCBI taxonomy): domain Eukaryota; kingdom Viridiplantae; phylum Streptophyta; class Magnoliopsida; order Solanales; family Solanaceae; genus Nicotiana; species Nicotiana glauca. Next base: position 5,543 of record MU695198.1, on the reverse strand, counting down.
TACTTGGATGAATCAGATAGAATTGAGTTGGTTTTAGTTGGAAATAAGGCACATAGTCTCTTAGAAGGAAGCTTGTTTTGGAAAAGTCAACCGGAAGTTGACTATATAGTTAGAAGGCTCAGACGTGAATTCCGGTGAATTGGTTAGCTCCGGGGGATGATTTGTGACCTAGGAGTGTGAACGGAATTGAATTTGGAGGTCCGGTGTAGAAATAGGCTTGAATTGACGAAGTTTGAATTTCAGCGAATTCCGGTTGATAGGTGAGATTTTGATCCGAGGGTCGGAATGGAATTCCGAGAGTTGCAGTAGCTCCGCTAGATGATTTAGGATGTGTCTGCAAATTTTCAGGTCATTCGGACATTGTTTGGTCTGGAATTTTTGAAGCATGTTGCAGGTCTGGTTTTTTATGGCTTCTGGTATTTCCGCATCTGCAGAAAAGGAGCCGCAGAAGCGGTTCCACAGATGCGGCTGTTGTGTCGCAGAAGCGGTCCTCGACGGACCTGGGCAATTCCTCATAAGCGAAAGTTTGGACGCGTAGGCGGTTCCGCAAAAGCGGAAAAAGAACAGCAGAAGCGGTAGCAGGGAAACCGCAGAAGCGGATGTCTGATCGCATAAGCGATGCCTGGGGAATTTAGTGAGAACCGCATAAGCGGTCAATTGGCCGCAGAAGCGGTAGCGGTACTGCAAAAGCAAAAATCGCTGAAGGACTTTAATGGATCAGTGTTCGCAAATTTCAGAAATAAGGAAAACATTTTAGACTTCGGGAAGAGGCGATTTTGGGTGATTTGGAGAGGATTCGAAGGAATTCCATCAGGTATGAATTTATAGCCTCGAATTATGTTGTTACGGTGTAAAAACATTGGTTTAATCACTGAAATTCAAGGAATTAAAGGGTAAAAATGGAGGTTAGGGCTTGAAACTTAAGAAAGTGTAAACTTGGAATTTAAGGGGTCAAATGGACTCCGATTTTGATGAATTTGATATGGGTAAACTCGTGGCGAGACGAGGAGTCCGGTAAAGTGAATTTCGTAATTTTTTGAGAAGTGGGCCCGGGGCTCGGGTTTTGCTAGTTTCGAGATTTTTGATATTTTTCGATTGTTTTCGATTGGGCATTGTTCCATTAGCATATATCCTGAGGGTTTGAAACCCCGGATTTGCATATCATAGTGCTGTATCGTGGTGACTTGCACGCCAGGTATGAGCGTGGGGTAGAGCACCGTTGGGGATTTTGACTTGGTCCGTCCCGATTGTTGATTTTATTGCGTGATTGACTGAAAACTACTTGATGCTATCATGATTTGGGCTGATTGCCATATTATGGGCTTCGTGCTGATTATTTGAATCCTTCAGGGATTGATATCACTATTTTTGCATCACGTTGCATATTATTTGATCTCAGTCCAAGGTTCTAAATACTGTTTTGCAAACTCAGCCATCTTTCTAAGATTTGAAAACTGAAATGATATTTTTCTGACGTTTTGAGCTGAGAACTGCTATTATACTATTGCCCAAGGGGCTTATGTGCATTGCTGGACTGAGCATGGATCAGGCTGCGTACCGCAGCAGTGTTATGTGTGCATTTCTGGACTGAGATATGGATCGGGCTGCATGCCGCAGCAGTATATACATATACATGCATGGATCGGATTGCACGTCGCTGTAGTATATTATATGGATCGGACTGCACGCCGCAGTGATATATTATGTGGATCGGATGGCACGCTACAGTATTATAACGCTTGGGCTGTATGAGCCCCTCCGGAGTCTGTACACACCCCCAGTGAGCGCAGGGTACCCAAATAGATCGGGCTGCGCGCCGCAGCAGTCATGTGCATTGCATTGCATTCATGCATTCATTCCTGTTTGTACTATGTGGCATAATTTTTAGCACTCACATATCATTGGCATGCATGCTATTACTTGCCTTGTTGACCAGATACCCTGGTGTTACATGTTATGGAGTGCTGAGCCCGAGAGGCTGATATTGTACTTTGTGAGTTGGGAGTGAGCCCGCGGGGCTGATACTGTACTGAGAAGTTGATACTGAGCCCGAGGGGCAAATTTCTGATTATTTCCTACTTGTTGAAATTATTTTCGCAACTGTTGAAAGGGAATATTTTCAAAAGAGATTTTTAACTGAGCTTGAGATTTCTAAAGGATTTTCTCGGTGTTACAGTTTTAGTATTTTTCTCAAAGGGTTGTCTTTCTGTTATAGCATTTTGGAGTGGTCATATGTGTTTTCTTATCGGTCAAATATTATTCGCTCTTATTACCACTGAGTTGGAAGTACTCACTTTACTCCCTGCACCTCGCGTGCAGTTGCAGGTATTGTTCACCCGGTAGCGGGTTAATAGCGGATTGAAGGTATTGCTATCGTAGCTAAGCAAGGTGACCGCCGGCGTTCGCGGCACCGAGTTTTTTTTCTTCTTCTTGATTTCCAGATTTTACGCTATGTATTATAGACTTTTAAATTGTAATAAAGACCCTCCTAGATGCTTGTGACTTGTGACACTCCGGTCGGGCTGAGTTAGGCTATAATGTTGATAATTAATGTTCTTTACGTTGCATTTCCCATCTATTTATGTTTAGTAAGTGTTAAAGAAATAAATTGGGTTAGTTGTCCGGCCTTGTATTCACGAGAGGCGACATCACGATCGGGTATGGAGATTGGGTCGTGACAAGTTGGTATCAGAGCCTAGGTTATTAGGTCTCATGAGTCATGAGCAGGTTTAGTAGAGTCTCGCGGATCGGTACGGAGA